>DWNE01009325.1:0-10971 GCA_018249875.1 Cecropterus toxeus | reverse complement strand
TGGAGTGGCGCCGTTTAGGGGAGGCCTATGTCCAGCAGTGGACCTCGAAAGGCTGATGGATGGATGGATGGATGGATTTGATACCCATATTGTCGTATTAGTAAAAAAATCGTCCTTCTCCCTTTTTCCTCTATTTCCAGGCGCCATTTTCAAAAATTATATAGCCTATGTCACTATGGATCCTGAGACGATTGTACTGACATGTCGTACGTCACAATCCGTCAAGCCGTTTGGGCTGTAGCGCGTGCCAAAGAAATGGACATACATACAACGAAACAAACATACATACATACATACAAACATACATACATACGCTCGAAAAACAAGGAGGGTACCCCCTTCTGAGGCAGTCGGGTAAAAAGTATCTTTAGTTTCATCCCGTACGCCATTGTTACCACAAAAAAAGCTATCGTTTACCCTTAGTCCTGACAAAAAGCATTCAAAGGAATACCGTGGGGTTTAAGCCTTTAAGCGCCATACCCTATCCGTTACTCTTCCTTCCGAGAGCGACCCATGCAGGGGTTCCTCGCACAAAAAACAGTTTTTAGAGTGTTACGTGATACACACAAACTGTTCCGTTACGATTGTTTCTTGCCTGTGAATTTAAGTAGACTTTTTAATTGCAGTAACAGCAAACTCCTCTCGATTGTAGGACACAAGCATATCCGAACAAGTCCTCAATAGAAGGTAAAGGAAGAATTTAGGTAAGTAGCCGCTACCGAACATAGAAATCTGTTAGCAACGTATAGAACAGCGGTTATATCTGAAGTCAATCACAGATGCGTTGCTACGCCCGAGGACTAAGATGTTCAATTGTTCACCTTATATATAAGTGAGCCGGCGAAACTTGCAGCGAAATGCAAGAACTGCTTTACGCTGGAAATAGGTGTGGCGGTGGTACCTCTCAGGTCAAACAACACTGGTGAATACCACACCTACTTGTTAAATAGTTCTATGACCCTTAGGAGTTCATTACAAATTTCTTAGACAGCAATGGCCATCTAAAAGCACGTGTCGCATGTACCTTCGCTATTTCGAGGCAATAAAATAAATGTAGAATAAACGTTAACCCAAGTAAAAGCTATTCATGTGTAAGTCTACAATAAGGCGTTATAAACGATGCAGCACGTAAAGCCGTTTGAAGTTTGAAACTTTACATAGAAGTTGTAATCGACGTAACTTGAACAATTTTGTCTGTAAGCAAAATATTAAGCGTGAATATTAGGATTATAGCGCGAATATGAATGAAATAAAATTCAAATTCAATTCAATTTAAATTCAATTCTAATTCAAAATTTAGATATATTTAAGGATTTTTTTAATACCCGACTGCGTCAGGGGAAAGTTTATTTCGAGCGTATGTATGTATGTTTGTTTTTACGTATGTATGCCCATTTCTTTATAACGCGCTACGACTCAAACGGCTTGATGAATTGTGACGTATATCATTCGAATCCTCTCAGCTTGCAGAGTGACATAAGCTACCTGTATAATTTTAAGAATGGCTGCTGTAATTTTTTTTTATAAATATGAAGTAGCAAACGAGCAAGCAGCCCATTGATGGTTAGTGTCCATGGACATTTGTAAGCAACTTTATATAGACAAGGGGTTCTATCTGAAGTCGACAACAGACGAGAAGCTACTTCCGAGGACTGACATGGTCGCTTCATATAAAAGTGAACTGGCAACCATACCCTTCCAACGAAACGCAAGAACTGCTTCACGCTAGAAATAGGTATGGCTAGATACTTCTCCGGTCGAAGTACATTGGTTCTACCACCTGGTAAATAGGATAAGACTTATAATAGTAGCACAGGTAAGACTCCAATTGTATGTACGATTAATTGAATACATGTTAATGAGCGGTCCATTTATATCAGTTGGACTGGATCCTTGTCTTTCATTTTACTTACAATGTAACTTGAGAATACCAAACAATAACTTGTTCATTGTTCCAGAAACAAAAAAGGGATGTCAAACATATTTCTACGTCTAGCATTTTATGAAACGTAGTCAGGATCCAGTTGCCAATAGAAACAACGAGAACACATCTTTTTTGTGTTCCCAGTCCAATTAAATTGGGATTTGTGTAAAAAAGCATCTCCGACGTACGTGGACTAATTGATGAAGTACTACGAAAATTCGTACATGAATTTACAACAATGTACATAAGATATACGGGTACACTTTTAACTGAGCTTTGATCCAAATTTGAAACTATAAGTATGGAAAAATCGTGTTTTTTGCATGAATAGAAGCAGGAAACGAGCCTTCAGTCCATTTGATGGAAAGTGGAAGTTTATTAAAATCATTTTCTGGTGGAATTGGAGTGAAGTAGGAATTACATACACACAAGTTATACCGCTTCTTCTATTTCTAGCGTAAAGCAGTTATTGCGTTTCATTGGAAAGGTATGGATACCGTTAACTTAATGTTCGGCGACCAAATATTCCTTGGGAGTAGTAAGTCATATGTAATTTTAGACAGAACCCTTGTTTTACATTGTTCGACCCCATGTTCTAATACAGATGTCCATATGTGGCAGTGTCCACTTACCATTAGGTGGCATACATGATGATCTGCCAATTAATATATAAAAGAACCCGAGTCACTAAATTTTTGATACTTCTGAGGACTGGTGGAGTTGAAATACCCTTACCAAACTTAAACCAGACGATTGCCTTTGACACTTGCATTAGACAAATGGGTATATTAGTGGCTATACTACTTCAAGCCACAAAATCTAATTTCGTTAGGTATGCATAGTAAATAACATTTCAGAATAACATAACGCAATCATAAGGAATATGATCCTATTATTCGGGAGGAGATATGTGCTGATATTTCCCGCTTTGTTCCCGTTAGGGGTCCCGCACCAAGCAAATATTTGAACGTTGGAAAATTATTTGTTTTGCCCCGGACGTACACACGGTCAAATCCTATTTTATGGCTATATTTGTATTGTACGACGCCAAGAATTGTGACGAGTTTGTTTCGGTACCCAAAATCATAAATTCAATTGTGGTTTTCATGCTTTTGAATGTTGTAAATGTCTAGTGTGACCTTTCTGGGAAATAGAGAATTCAAAAAGTGCTGTTATATCAATTACATAAAAGGAAATTACATTCATGTAAGTAATTATATTTAGATGTCTTGGTTTGTGAAAGTACATTTTTTTTATTAACCGATTTCGAGGACTAAAAGGTGAAGGTTATTATCGTTGTTTGTATTTTTGGCGTAAAACATCTATGTATAGGTGCACGGAATCCTGATTATTGGTGTGGCGATGCTTGCTTTTATTTACTTTAGCGCCATCTGTTATACAATGTCAGTACTATTACGTATCGAACAAAACTAAGCGGGCTGCGGTGTTAGTTCAACTTAGTGCAGGGTACTGTTCATAGATGGCGTTACTTTTATTTGAGTTTATAATTACAAGAAATCCAGGCATTTATAAATCATAGTTCAACGTAGAAGTATTTCAGCCCCATAGCAGCAGTGTAAAGTGATATTTTGGTTCGAAGGCAAGGGTAATGAAGACTCCGGAACAAAGCGTGTTATTTAGTCAATAGCTATGGTAAAACAGGTGTAGGTACATGTGATTTGTCCTTGTAGTTCCGGGCCAGTTAGTACCTGTCGTAAGAGGCGACTGAAAGGGGACTTCCGGGGTTGCGGGCGGTAAAAGATGGAGCTTTAACCGTCCAGCCAAGCGACCGTGGGTAGGACGGTGGTTGACGGAGGCATGTAGTTACATGCCTTCGTAAACGCTACAAGATACAGTGAGCGCTAATGCTCACCGGGAAAAAGCCTGAAAGGAGAATCGTGCTTGGAGGGATCCGGTTGCGTTCCGTTGTAGATTCCGGAGTCGGAGGATGGATTCGGGGGTTTGAGAGCGGTGAAACTCCTACATGAACCGGCGTCGCTCCCACGGCGTCAGGTACCATATGAAAGTTCCCCTTGAGAAAAAAAAGGTACATGTAGTTGACCTCAGGTATCATGCAGGCAGGATTCCATTTTTATTGCTATGCATGGGTCTTGGTAATGACAGTTTATTTCTAGCTAATGCTTGCATGCTACATTGCCACTTAAAACACATAAAATATAATCGTTTCATATTTTTTCTGACTGAGTGTTTTTTCACATTAAATCGAGTTTATTATGTGCATTTATGGCACTAACAACATTAGTAGTCCCTGCTAATTGTTATATTTTTTATCCATTATAAAGTAGTGACCGACCGAAAGTTCGGTTTCGGCCAGTTTCGACCAAAGAAATCGAGTTTCGGCCTTAGTTTCGCTTTCAGCCAAAAAATGACCGGAACTTTCATTATAGTGCATTATTGTGCGTCATTCTAACTGAATATTGTTTTTTTCTAATTTTCTTGTGGAGAGTGTTTACTTGAATATGTTTATTTAGTTTATACATGTATAATATTTAAAAAAGTTAAAAAATATTTGTTACATATATTAAATAAATTATTTTTATTTCATTCAACACTATTTAACTGTGTATTTATATATGCAAAAAAATGTATGTTTACGTAACTTCCGGTATCGGTTTCGGCCGAAACTGAGAGCCGGATCGAATGTTCGGTTTCGTATTCAGCTGAAAAACCAGTTTAAGTCGGTCATTATTGTAAAGTTTTTTCAACATATAAAAATAATAACAAAAAGATAAAAAAATACACTAAAAAAACACCATTATAATTATACATATTATTTTAGCTACAAAAATAAAATTCTCATTTTTTTTTTAATTTTGTACTTAAAATTCGTTAATACCTATAAAATAATACCAATGAGAGTATAAAAATAAATTTGTACAAGATATACGTAACAAGATTTTTTATCGGTCTAAATTTGGACCGGAATGAAAACTGTTTTTCCTATTAGGTGGAAAAACAAATTTCAGTGTATTGTATTAGAACGCCTACATGTGTAAATTTAATAACATCTCCATATATTGACGATATTGTGCAATATGTTATACACGATATAAAAACAGTGTTTTAAACATTAGACAAACAAATTTCCATTTAGATTAAACGAAAATATTTTCGTTACTTAGGAGGGCGAAAGAAATGAAAAATAAACGAGAAAAAATGTAAACTGATGTTTAGATACAATCTTTCTGTAATGATCTTTAATACATAAAGTTACCTGTGTGACTTTATGTATTGAAGTTCTAGAATTCTAGCAGTATTGTGAAATGCAGGTACAAGTAAAAGTAAAAATTGTAGATATAAAAAAACACGCTTTCTACACTCATAGCCCCACACTAGGATTTTCTCCTGTGTCGTGGGTGTCATGGACATACAAAGACGAATACACAAATACCCAGGCCCAGAATAGAAATCTAAACTCATCATTCACATTTCTGTCTGGTCGGGAATCGAACCCGGGACCCACTGCGCGTCAGACCGGTACGGTGATCGCTCGGCCATGCGGGTCGTCGTATAAAGGATACGACCCGTAATGAAAAAACCTAAAGTAAAGAAAAACCAATGAAAAAATTACGCTAAATCATAAAATCAAAAACCAATATACAAATCATATAACGCATCTTGTTCTATCTTAGGTGACTATAGACGGGAATGGCAACTTACCATCAGATGCACTCATTTTTTTATCACTTTAAAGTAGCAAAGAGCATGCAGTCCACCTGATGGCAAATAGTCACTGCCGCCCATGGACTGTAAGCAACTTTATATAGAACAGGAGTTCTATCTTAAACCGATCACACATGCATTGCTACTTCCGAGGACTGAGATAAGCCTCATTGATAAGTAAACTGGATTCACTTGATACTTTAATAAAAAAATACTGTATGTCGCCAACTCTTTATTATACCACTGCTGGGCTGGTCTTCTCTCAGACCGAGAGAGTTTTAGGCCACAGTTCACCGCGCTTGCTATTGCTATTGCGCGCTTGCGAATTGTATATTCTGTATTGAATTCTTTATATTCTATAATCATTTGAATCGTTCCAAGATGACGTCAGGAGAAAAATACACCAGGAAATGCAGCGAGACCTAAAAACCTATTTTCCAAGATGCGTCACTTTAAAACATCACGCGATTATCGGAAGACTTAGGATTTAAGAGTCTTCAGGCGTCTAAAGCACTTTAAGCTTTCTAGGAATAAATAATTTTGTACTGAGTTGTGTTATTAAGCCTTGGTAAACATTCGCTTAAAGTTGTACATTTATACGAATAAATATAAACCTGCACATTTCAATAAGTAGCCGATGAAACGCAATTTTGTTATGCGAAAGGACTTTTCAAACCGGTTTAGCGTTTTTAAAGAAAACCTGTACTTGAGAACAATAATTATAATGCTTATCAGTGCTAGAAGTAGTATTTTGCATAATAGACATGGATAAAACCTAATTACTTTGAGAGATTCTAAAAAAAAAACAATGTAATTTAATTGAATAATGAATATTGATACGAAAATCAAGCTGTCGATTGAGTAACTTTACACACAGTCTGATTTTATACAGTTCTACTTAGATATTTTGGACATTTTGTATTTCTTATTGAATAATGTATCTATGTATATTACATATATAAATACGGTGATATATTTCTGGATTTTATGCCAAAATACGCCAAAATAAAGATATAAAGGCGTTTATTATTGTCGCGCGTGTTTACTCCCTCACGCGTGACCGGCGCCAGCACGCGTGTCACTTGAATCTTATCGTTTCATACGCACACACGCAGGTTACGAAGAAAATGCAGCAAAGTTAATTATTGTGTGCGCGTGGGACGAGTGAGCACGCTCGATAGGAAAATTACCCAAAAAATCCGCAATAGTCGACTCAAATCCGCGTGTCAAAAAAAGGTCCTTTGTCGCTATATATATTTTAAGCAAGTTAGAAAAAATGGTATTTTGTTCATCGCATGGTTAGGTTTTGATTACTTATAAACTAATTCGAAGTATTATCGATGGATCAAACGTAACGGACCTGCTCTCCTTTTCAACATTTATCTTATTATCAAAACAAATACACTAAAGAACCCACCCACTTCCATACAAATTACTGTAAGAACACAAACCTATATCAATAATATTACCAACGAACTTACGACCCATCCCATCCGTCTCACAATTAAAAACCCCGAAGCGTTCTTCCCCAAAGCTCAACAAAGGTTGTCATTCACAAAACGTACTCGCAAATTTATTCTCAACTTGTACAATCAGCGGTCGATTTGCTGAATAATTTATTTACTTTTCAAACCCGATTCGGCTAATTGCCACTTCGAATAAAGTCAAATTATGAGCTCGTTATAATGATGATGCGGAAAAATTAAGCCACAGGATATTCAATTCATAATTGGAAAAATTTTAAAGGAGAGAGTATCCGTCTATATGTAGATAAAGATAAAACGTCCCATTACCTTTTGTTAACTACCCGCCTTCATTACTTTGCACTTATTTTATTTAATTATTACTGAAAAAAATATATATTATTGTCATAAGTACTTAAAACGTATTAGATTAAGAGTAAGTTTTACTAAAAAAGTCACCATTAAAAATAGATTACCCGTCTTTATTATTTAGTTCTCATTATCACACCAGTATTGACCCTTCGCATGGATCTAGAGGAGTTAACGGGTCTATCGGTATTGATAAATTTTACACGCCTCATAATTTTTTTTAAAAGAATCCGAGATGTTTCCTTATGATATATTTATTTTCCGTTTTAGTTAGTAGCAATTGTCATTCGCACGTGAGTTTAAAAAATAAAAAGCCTAGAATACGAATCTTGGACTTCCGATTGGAAGCCGAATTTCAAAACACTACTATAACAAAGATGTTTAGTAAAAAACTTAAAAAAAAGTTAAACAAGGTAGAAAGTTTAATCTATCACAACTGCTAGATAACGGTTTCTCCCCGTCATCGCCTCCGCCATGACCATGTAACTGGATCGAAATATCGGCAATAAAAAAAATTAAATCGACTATCGTGAGTAGGTACGCATGCTAAAAATGTATTATCCACCCAAAATGCAGTAACCACAATAAAATGTATCCATTCCACCACAAATTAGTCTATTAATAGTGCAAAAAATGCGCACAATTCACAGTTCCGTCTAACAATTGAAGAACTTCGAAACATTTGGAGTCAAGCTAAACGAGAGTTGGCATTCATACTCGCCCAACGTATTCACAAATTGTTTCTCAACTTGTACAATCGGTCGATGGGCTGAATAATTTATTTACTTCTCGACTTCGATTCGACTAATTAATGCCACTTCAAATAAAAAGCTCCAATTATATGCTTGTTAAAATAATGATGTGGAACAAATAATACCACAGCAATGTTTCAGAATTTGAAACGGAACGATAACGTCTGATAGATTTTACGAAATAATGTGCTGATAAAAATTGGTGACATAATACAGTTTATTCATGTCTTATTACATTAAAGTAAGAAACGAGTTTGCAGTCCACTTAAAGGTAAGTGGTTACTGGCGGCTATATACTCCTGTAAGCAACTTTATATAAAACAGGAGTCCTATCTGAAGTCGAACACAGATGCAGCTCTCAAGGGCTAGTCATGGTCGACTCATACTCAAGTGAGCCCGGAAACCACAACCTTAACAGAAATGCAAGAACAGCTTCACGCAAATAGGTGTGGTGGTGGTAGGTACCTCGTCGGTCAAACCGCACTGGTCCGACCAGTTGGTAATAAAGTTTATTTACAGTAATGTTTTATAGTACAGACGTAGCGAGAATGCACTGAAACTGATTACCATCAGTCACTTTAATTACCATTAGCTAGTTTCTCAAGTACATGCATAACTAACTCCAGACAGGAATAAAGTTAGAGTCGGCCACAGATGGATTTTAATATGTGAGCTAACACTTTTGTTATTAGTTCTACCACATAACTAATCTGAGACTTTCTATAAAACTTTCAAAGGTGTGTGTTGTGTGAGTGTGTCAATCCAGATTATCTTGGCTTGTGTTTAAATACTTGTTATAAGGGAAGACTCATGCAAAGAAATGAGACAGTAGTGAGTCCATGATGAGCGTTTCTAAGCCATTAGGATATTTTTAATACGTTTGACTTATTATTATCAATAGTTGCTAAAGTGATGTTATCAAATTGAGCAAATATTTTAACTTCAATTAGTGCATATAATACACAAATTTTAGTGTATGTTCTATACTTATACTATTGAAAGTGATAGAACCCTTTGTGGTTCGACTTCGGAAGCACCACTACCATACCTGTTTCTCCCTAATAACTGCTACGTTAAGCGTTGCTGTATTTTGCTGATAAGGGAGACATACTTATCCGAGGCATTCCAACATAATCCTTAGGGGATAGCAATTTATCTGTGGCAAAATTCGGATAAGACTCTGATCTATAGTTGACTGTGACCATGACCGATAGCGACTACTTACCATAAGTGGGCTACATGCTAGTTTCTTACTTCAATCTTATAGAAAAAAATCTTTGGAGACCCATGCGTAATCCACAGTAATGGGTTAACATCTGGAAGCATTCGAACCCAAAGACAAATGAGAGTCGTCGTTCACATAACGTACTCGCAAATTTATTCTCAACTTGTACAATCAGCGGTCGATTTGCTGAATAATTTATTTACTTCCCGAACCCGACTAATTGCCACTTCGAATAAGCTTGAATTAAAAGGTGGTTAAAATAATATTACGTTCATAAGAAAAATCTAACTTTTCGTACAGTTGAGCGTGAGAATTGGACGATTCCATTTCGAATGCGATTTCTTTAAGAATTTCCCTAACTTTGGTAACTACGTTTACGATTTCGGGACAAAGTTGATTTTTAACGCAAAACATTCTTCTATATTTATAATACTTTTTATTAATATAGAAGAATGTTTTGCGTTTTCTAAATAATTTTGTTTTCTAATAACTATGTCAGTGGGTCAGCGTGGATTCCAGTCGTCTGCGGCTATTTTTTTAGCCGGAAGATAGACTACGGAAATAATTATTTCAAAAAACATTCATTACAATATAAAATGACAAGTCTTTATTTCTATAATATTATTTCGACAAGATATTATCAGTCAGCGTCAGATTTCGAGTCAATATCAATTAACTTGCTGTGAGCGTGGAATTAAAATCTGAAATTAAGCAATTGTCTGTCACGCATTGGGTTCCAGGTTCGATCCCCGATCGGACAGATATGTAAATGATGAATTTAATGATGAGTGGCTGGCCAGACAATTCGAACTTCCACTCTTGTCAAACTACCCTGGAAGCCTCCTTGTAGTCGTGTCTTACAACAAGCAGGTGACACTGTAGCCCTATTTTAATCCCTGATCTAAAGGGATGACAACAGGTGTCTACTGCTAGACTTTATTATTAGCCTGCCATTTTATGACTAACCAGTTATCTATTTAAAAATAAAATTGAATTTGTATGTATATCGGCATATTCAGGTTATACGGGAGTACTGTCAGACTAGTCAAGCAGGCTCGTAAGAAATACAGTACATTTTTAGTTTAAATATACTTAAAAATTTAAATCCGGGATTAACGTTAACCCTCTTCCAAAACTTGTAATAATAGCAACTTTACTGTTTAAAAGCCCTAAAGCTGACATTAAATACATTAGTTTCTCATAGAACACGAAACTGTGTCAACTGTATTACGTCTAACCCGCGAAGGTTTTTATCCGACTGAGTCAGAAGGAGAGTAATGTTTTTCGAGCGTACGTGTGTATATATGTATGTACGTTTGTTTATTTGTATGTCCATTTCTTTGGCACGCGCTACAGTCCAAACGGCTTAACTGTTTATGGCATATGACATATCATTTGAATCCTCTCAGTTTGGAAAGTGACATAGGCATTATAATTTAATTAAATGGCGCCTGCAAATAGGGGAAAGGGGGGGAGCGACGATTTTTGAAGTGAAACTTCTTTAGGCGCATGAGGGTAAAATTTTTACAGATGAAACGTCACGCCGGTATGCAA
>DWNE01009324.1:0-10972 GCA_018249875.1 Cecropterus toxeus | reverse complement strand
AAGAGAAATTAAATTAAATTTAAATTATAAAATATACGAATATATAATAAACATATAGATACATTTAAATAGAAACATTTAAATTAAAACTAAAATATTTGTATTAATTATTTAATAGTTAGATCTGTGATGTACAATCGTAAATTAATCTTTTTTTATATTGAATACTTAGTTTGTAATGTGAAGTAACCCGTAGTTAGTATTTATAAATACATCTCGAGTCTTGTCCAGTCACGCTAAAACGAAATATATTTCCGTTTCCAGCGACGAGTGCGGAGGGCGGTGCGGAGCCGGGAGCGGCGGAGGGCGAAGCGCCCGCCTCGCCGCGCGCCGCCGACGACCGCGCGCCGCCGCTCGCCGCGCCCGCCGCGCTGCCCGTCAGTACACCACCACCGTCACACCACCCACTACTGCCACCACCGCTATCATCGTCACCACCATACCTACCGTCAATATCATTACCAACCCCATCACTATCAGCCGCACCACCCACTACTCCTACTACAACCATCACACCCACCGTCAACGTCATTACCACTTATCATCACCATCGGCCACACTACTCATTACTACCACCACCACGATCAGCGTCATCCCCACACCCGCTATCAATATCATTACCACCTATCATCACCGTAAGTCACACTACCCACTACTACTACGTCCACCACGATCATTGTCATCACCACCACACCCATCGTTAACGGCATTACCACCTGCCACAACCATCAACCAACCTAGACCAAAAACCAACCAATACCACCAGAACCGACACAACAACCATCACCACAATTGCTCCTACTACTACGATCATCCATATATTTTTTTTATAAGAATGAAGCGTCGGATTCCGTACATTATCTACAAAAACGGCAAGAAACATGCTTGTTGTATGGGAGCCGTCCTTAAATATTATTTTTTTATAGCGGCAACAGAAATACATCATCTGTAAAGATTTCAACTGTCTAGCTATCACGGTTTGAGATACATAGAGCCTCGTGATTAACAGACGGCTTTTACTCTTTGGTTACGGAACCCTAAAAATATGAAACTCACAATACATATTTTTTTTTATAAATATGAAGTAGAAAATGAGCATGCAGCCCACCTGATGGTAAATGGTTACTGCCGCCCATGGCCGTCTGTAAGCGACTTCATATAGAACAGGAATTCTATCTGAAGTCGATCACAGATACTTTGCTACTCCCGAGGACTGAGATGGTCGCCTCATATAATATAAGTGAGCCGGCAACCACACCCTTCCACCGAAACGCAAGAACTGCTTTACGCTAGAAATAGGTGTAGCGGTGGTACTTCCCCGGATATTTTTAAAAGTATATAAAAGACGTTGTTCACACGAATATCTCCTTTTTTAAAAATAATGACAATATTGATTTCTCCTTACAGAACCCAACAACAAAACCAATAGTGATAGGTCAACAACCGAAGCTGTTGATAGCGGGGCAGGCGGGCGGCAAACCCTTGCTCCTGTCAGCACAGAACCTACTCAACACGTCAGCAGTCATCCTGCAGGGTGGTGGCAAGGCAGTTCTGCTGCAAAATATCAAATCTGTGAGTTTGGCTGGCTTATTTACTAAGTGGGGTGGGGTGGTTTTGATAGCATTACTCTTTCTTTCAGTGGATGTAGGAGGCGACTGCGAAACAATCCAGCGGCGCGCAACCTATTCGCAAAAATCCTCATTAGAATTTGCATAAAGTCCTCAAAATGAATGTTTAATGAGGCCAAATGTATATAGACAACTAAAGATATTTTTTTCTACAGGTAACTCAACAAGTGCCTGCAACGGCGCAGCCCATTCAACAAATACCTGTAAGTTTAATAATTTTTTCTGATAATAGAGCTATAAGCTCTAAAGATGAAAACTACAATTCAATTATTCCCTATTTAACTATAGGTGTTATTTTGTCATTTAAAAAATAATACAGATAATATAGATGTATTAATATTTACTTCTTAATACATTTATGTATATTTGGAAGTAAAACAAATGTTGTTCGTTTCTACACTTAAACTTTTTGGTGTGATGAAATGTTTCTTTTTAATCAGTAGTATTTTTACGACCTTAAAATGCCATAGAGTTATTTAAAAAAAATATTATAATCTTATACTCAATAAACTATATACATATAAAAATGATGAATGTTAATGAGAAAGAATGTGCATCGGGCACATTCGTTCTCATTAACATTCACCAATTGTATTGACTATCATTAGATGACTTAGATGTTTATTAGTTAAAGATAGAACTGGTTGATAAACCAGATATCAAGTTACAGTATCATTAAATTTTGATCTTTTATTTTTTATTTATATAATATTATGATAATTATGAGCGCAAACTTCAGCCAGTATACTATTATATTTATTTAATACATAATCCCGTTAACCCAGGTCCAAATCCAGCAACAACAAGTGCCGACGGCGGTGGTCGCGCCGGTGCAGCAGCCGCCGCAGCAGCAACCGCAGCAGCAGCCGCAGCCGCAGCAACCGATGCAACAGACGCCGTTATTGCCGCGAAGAGGGTTGTCGCTTACGGTACGTGGTCACAGATAGGGCTGCCACCTTTGAGGAACTGTAGACCTGGAGAAATTTAAATAAACTTATTTTTTACCAACCAGTTTTGTGTCACGTACAGTTCCAACCTCGAGAGGTGGCAACGCTAGTCACAGATGATTTAACAAGAAGTTTGTTCTCTATGTTATTCTTCCGGATGAATAGCTAATGCTTGTTATGTTTACAGCGTGAACAAATGCTTGAAGCACAAGACATGTTTAGAAATGCCAACCGGGTCACGAGGCCGGAGAAGGCGCTTATACTCGGCTTCATGGCGGGCTCCAGAGGTAAGATATTTTTATACTATGTTACATAAATTAGTGGTAGGACGAATATAGTTCGACGGGGAAGGTACCACCGCCGAACATATCTAACGTGAACAATTTTTGATTGAAGAGTGTGATTGCCGGCCAACTTTTATATGAGGCCTTAGTTCTCGTATTTGACTTCAGATACAACTCCTGTTCTATATGAATATTAGTACAGATGGATAAACACCCAGACCCTGGAGAAAACTCGGATTTTACCCGGGACTCATTGTGTGTGCGACCGGCGCAGTGACCTTTCGGCCACGCGGGTCGTCAGAATATTTAACGTATGTTTGTATTTTCACCATATTTTCCAGATAACCCCTGTCCGAACCTGGGCAACATAGTGACTATAAAGCTATCGGAGAACATCGAAAACGTCCTACAATCGGACGACACGTACCTCACAATGCTCTCCGAGATGCACTTCCAGATGAACTACAACAACGGTCAGTGGACGCGACTCAAGAAGTACAAACACATAGACGGTATGGTTCCTCAGAAGATACCCCCCGGGTCCACTGTGATACCGGCTAGCACCCAGCAACCAGTAGTGTCCATAGCCAACCAGAGTGTCAGTTAAGATTCGTTGAATTTTAGGACAAGACTTTGTGTGTTGTGCCGCGAGGAAGTGTTAGAATTCATTAAATGTGTATGGATAAAGGAGTGCAGTGTATCAGTTGATTCTACGGTTATAAGACAGCTCGCATGACTGGCAATTTAGTGGCAATGGTAAGGCAAAATCATAATATATATTTATTTGTAGACAGCAAACTGTATCGCAATTTTCAAAGTAAAATGACCTTACGCACGCTTGACTTTGGAAGTAAGCTGGTGAATTCGTGACGACAGCGTAACGAAAATTGTGATCGGGCGACGCGAACGGAAGTTGAGAGGGAGATATAGGTTACTAAAGAGAGAAAGAGTTACGTTTTTCACTGTTATGATAACTGGTGCAATATGCAGCCTCGACAGTGAGTTTATGTGAGAGTATTTAAAGAAATGTTTACATTTATTTTTTATATCAATGGACGATTAGATTATTTCTCAGCATGGTGATGCATCTCAACATTTGATGGTGCCTCTCTTGTATGTGCATTAAAATCTGATGTTATATTAGTGAAATAAGTGGATATTACTACTTGCTACTTAAGTAGTTCTGCACATACAGTAGAAGACCCATTTATAAGACATTTTAAACCAACCTCCAATGTTCTAAGCTGTCTTTAACCTACAATTCAGTTACAGTGCCAGTGTGCGAGCCGCCTTACGCGTTGTATGTGTTACGACTGTGCGGTCGTCCTTATGGATATTATTGTTTTGCGTTGAAAGATTGTGGTATTGTTAAAGATTTTATATATAAGATTTATATTTCCAAACGCATCGCTATGTACATTTTTGTGCTATATGAAGACTTGACAAATGAGAGATTGGGTCTACATTTACTAGAATATGAAATAAGGGTCACTCACAAACAAAAATAAGTGCTTATGTTTTACCAGAGACCGTTGTTAAGGAATTAAATGTTGTTCTATGTTCAAACTGATTTCATTTATCGGTGTGCATGGTTCTCTATATTGTTGTTTGAATAACAACATAACAAGCAAAAAAGATGGCCGCGATTAATAAAGTTAAGTTTAAAGGCGCCAAGCCAAAACCGTAAACAAAAATGCAGTGTTCAACCGATGGTAGATTTTTGGCGAAAGCCGATTATTCGGCTATATTCACAACGTCCAAAGCCGAAGCCGAATGCTTAAAAACAATTGGAAAATGAGTTTCAAATTGTCCAAAAGTGATAATATACCAATTTGAAAAACTTTTGTATATACATGTTAATGTTGATTATATATTAACATTACATTTACTTTGCAACATGTCAAAAATGATAACATTTCGAAATAATGTGAATTTCAAACAGAAATGGCAAAGCCCGCTGCGTGTGCGATTACACCTGCACTTTACCATCTCAATCGCGGTGCATTGATTACAGTTTGTTTTATTTTTTCGGTTGCTAGAAACCTTCGGCTTCGAAGAAGGCGATGCTTCGGTTGACACTACAAAAAAGCGTATTTTGCAGGAAAAAATATAAATTAAAGTTAAATCAGTAAAAATAATCAAACCATTTTAAAATGTTTTTGAATAATAATTTAAAATAATGAAAATAAATTAAAAGGCCTTTAAGCTCAGTGTCGTTTGATCACCGAATTTTCAGTTCTAGGCCTTTTTGGGTAAAACTGTATCTTTAAATTAAAAAATGATGAAGTTTGAATTATGTATTGTGTTAGTTATTCGTACTAAGCAGCGATGTGTGGAACTCAGTGTGAAGTATGTATCGCCGGACCAGTTAGAGAGCCTGCTAGCCAGTGCCCACTAATTTTCAGAAGTGATCAATGTCTATGAAGACAAAAAGAGTACATTATTACCAGTAAGCAGTAATCCTTGTATTTCTGCATTATGACTTCAATTAATTAAATGCAATATATGAATATTAAGCTATTCCTTCAAGAAGTAATTGTTTATCTTTCCTTCATGTTGTTTTACCATATCTCAAAATTATTTAAAATATGTAAATTAAACTGAGTTGCCGAAGGCGGCGAGAATGCAAAGTACTGGGTAATGAATGACTATTTGGTTTCATTATTTTTTTCATTGAGAGCCTATTCCATCATATCACTTATCCACTATTAGTGAAATACTAATTTTATGATTGTTTCATTATTCTTATGTTGCTTAAACAGACAGGCTTGTGCTGAACGATTGGTATAATCAGAATTGTATTAGGAAAAATCTTTCCATTGTCACAGATATAGTGTGAAATGTAAATTTCAATTAAATTTGTTAAGATGAACTATAATAAGGTTCAGTTGCAAGATTTGACTGTCACATTTATACTTTCATGGGAATTTTAAAAAGTAGTTACAGTTGAATTGAGAACCTCCTTCTTCTTTAAAGTTGGTTAAAAAAAGCTTGAAATTCACGTGATATTACATCACTGAAAATAAGCCTCTCCTAAAAGGTTACCTTACAGAGAGGTTCAATAATGGCGCCTTGCTCTATAGTCCCATTTGTGCGTACACGTGCAATCATGGAACTGAAAAGATCTGGCCAATTAATGCCCAATTTTGAGGCGCCCTTTGGGTTTTAATACCTATAGAGAGACTTCTCGGTCCGGACCGGTCGCCTTATCGTAGGGCTGGTCCTGTACCCCCTTTATACCTTAAATATCATGAAAATTTAACCCCCTCCCCTCTTTATTGTTATGTGGTCTATGAAACGTCTCTGAAATCTTTGGAGGCGTAAAACTGTATTGTATGATCTCATAGTGCTATTGTGTTAAAGACTCCATAGTATAATTTGTGCCAAAATTCTCGGATGGTGATTTTATTGGTAACTAAGCATGTTTGCTCAGTCTTGTTAACGTATAGGAGAAATTATTCGGCCGTTTAATACGTTGAAAGATTATTATAACCGACAGACATTATGTTATTTATATGTATTATTAAACGCAATTCGTTGACTTAAATAAACCGGTCTGTTTTTTATTATTTGTATGATCTCTATATGATTGAAATAGGTTCTTTGTTCCGACTAGGCCACGTAAAGGAATTTATAAAAGAACAATAAAGGGATTAATAATAATTTATATTAATTGATTGAAAAAGTGTTGTTATTTGTTCAATAACTTTCTTTTGTATATTATATTTTTCGCTCCCATATAGAGAACAATCGAAGGGTTAGTATGTATGTTTATTCATATATGCGAAAAGTCCAATTTACAGTTTCATTTTATTGAGACGAGTTAAGTTATGCATTTGTCATCCGGTATTTTTAAGAATAACTGATTCGATACCGGAGATTAATGAATCGGTAAGCGGAATGCAACTAGTGAGGACTTTCCGGTCAGATGTCCGAATCGGCTAGACTTGATACCGATAGTAACTCTTTGTTTACTGTTAATAATGTCCAAGCAGATGCCTGAATTATACGTGTCATTAGCGTAAGAGCAAAAGATACTTGTAAACGCTTTAAAACTAAATTCGGCTGTTATTGTAAAATACACATGTACTATTATACAATAAATGTATTGTTATGTATTTGCTTGAGTATTTCACAACCTAAAGATAACTTAGTTCCGTTTAAGCTTCTTAAAAGATATAAAAACGTTTAAGGTGTAAAGCCCTTAAACGTGCGTTTATTTTTATACTTAACGGTTTAAAACGGCTTATGTGTAATGAAATGTTATTTATTAGAGTCTAATTTTAGACCTACTTGTTTAAAATGAGATTACATCAGCCATGTTGCAATCAAGCTGTCTTAAACCAGATGTCCAGAATTAGTGAAATACATCATGTAAATTCTGCTTGTCGGAGATATCCACTTTATATGATTTTGATTTTTCATAACTCAATTTCAAGATTGTCACAAGTAAAAATTAGTTTAAGGCTAAGTACTCACGGTGCGGTTTTTACGCCGTCGCAGGACAGCTTTTCATTTCAAAAGTTACGATAACGCGATGAAATTCACAACTAACTTTTATCTACATTTTCATATTTTACGAACATTGATGAAAACCGCTCAGTGAGTCTTTAACCTAATTTCGTACGTCAGCCTTCAAATATGCTTCACCGAATATGCCGTTATAAAATACAATAAGACTAAGTAAAATAATATATTATATTGCTGTTAAAATTGTAATAGATATAGACAATAAAATTGATTATTTTCGTTACACTCGATCGTTTTTAAAAATAGTTTTTTTTTTTAAAGAATTTCTACAGTTAGCGGTGTTTCAGTAAACTAGTATTTATAAAGAAATAGATTTTATATCCGATAGATAAAAATAGTTAAAATATTATGTACATACAGTTAATGAGAACGAAATTTTTTTGCTTGAAATGGCGTAGAGTTTGTTTTAAAAATTGAACCAAATTAAAAATCGACAGTTAATTATAAAAACGCTTTAAAATATTATGTATTTGAACACAAAATATTGTTATAAGTAGGTATGTTAAGCTAATACATTAATTTGAAATTTGGCTGTTTATATTAAGAAACTATTTTTTGGTGTCCTTAGTGAAAATTAGTATAAGTTTTGTCCTTGCTAAAATAACTAAATATCACAATTGTTTTGATAACTGAGATCTACCGATAGATTTCTAACATTTTTGGTATTATTATTTTCTATTACATTTTATTCTAACATTCATTAAGTAAATTTAGCAAAATCAGACGTATATCCGTTTTCATTAGGGACACACATTTATCAATAAGGAAACACATTGTTTGTTTAAAAAAAATCTTATTTCAAATAACTATACTTCTTATATGACACGATTTACGATAAGCATACAATCTTGAAAAGTTTTAGTATTGCTACAAAGTTTTGGTGAAGTGATCCCTGTTGGCCTGATCATATTTATTTATATTATCAAATTTATTTTAACATTTGAAATTATTACTTTTTCGTTTTCCACCTGAATCAAATTCAGTGAATTTGATATGCCAGTTTGAACCAAATCATTTGTGTCTATTTCTCTACTGGAAAGAACACCTTTTTGTATAACGGCCCTAATAGACTTATTACTTTCTTTGGCGATACGCGTTTTGACGTCTGCGCCAATATTGCGCGTTTCGGCGATTGGCTTTGTTCGGTCGCGGAAATAAAACGCGCTTTTTAGCGACTGGATTTGTTTGGTGGTCGTAACAAAACGCGCGTTTTAGCGACTAAATGTCAGTCACCTGTCTCATATGTTGTAAGTAAAGTCAAGGTAGTGTACCACTTAACGTCAGGCGGACTGCATGTAGCCTTATCAGCTTATGAAATAACGCAAACATTACAAAATAAGTCCTCCGTCTGTACATTACACATACATGCAATAGACATTTTTAGAATTTGATCTCTGTTTGTCTGTGTTTGGTATCGCATCGAACCAAAACCACTGAATTTCATTTGAGGAATTTATAGTCCGTATATTAAGGTACCATTTAGAACTTATTTTGATAAAATGTATCTGTGCTTTAAAAAATATGTAACAAAATTAGGTTATGTCACAATTTTTGTGCAGGTAAAATTGCAGTACAGTAAGTGTAAAAATTAAAGCGTAAAAAGTAATAAAAAAATCGGCCAAGCGCAAGTCTGACTCAACCACTAATGGTTCCGTACCATCATCTATGAAAAACACGTTTATTTTATGGGAACCCACCTTAATGTATATATATTTTTATTATTAGTATTTGTTGTTATAGCGGCAACCGAAATACATCATTTGTGAAAATTTCAGCTTTCTAGCTATCACGATTTATGAGATACAGCCTGGAGACAGACAGACAGACAGACGGACAGACAGCGGAGTCTTAGTAATAGGGTCCCGTTTTACCCTTTGGACCCTTTGTACGGAACCCTAAAAAGGAGGATTTAAAGTATTGACAACATTTGAGACGAAAAGGAGGACTTGAAGTCAGTTCGGTAGTACGGGAGGACAAACATAATAAAGGAGGACATGTCCTCCTTTTGGGTACCATCAGGCTTGCCTGGTCTAACAGGTCACTCATTAGATCCTGAACCTTGACTGTTAGTCATAACGGTTTTACATGTTAATAACCTTCAACACATGTACATTATTTTAAACTTCACCTTTCACTTTCGATACGGCTTTGTGTTGGCCAATAATAATTATCTAATCTAAATCATTAATCTGGATGGAGGAAAGGTCTATTGTTTAAGGCCCCTACTACTGGTTTTAGTCTAAGATTCGATTGCAAATCTAGTTCTATGCCTTTTTATAAGATTTAAGTAGTAGATGTTTTTTTTTATTGTTTGTAATGTTTTATATTCTACAAGTTCCGTTTGTTTTTTTAAGAGTGTACACTCCATCTAATCGTATGTGGTTATTGCCATCTATGGATAAATTAAAGGATCTACATCTATACTAGGGTTCTATCTGTAGTAGTTCTCACTTATATATGAGACTAGCTGTGCCCTGCGGTGTTACCCGCAGATTATTAGGGAAAATAAATTGTGTATTAACAGTAAAAATAATTATTCACATTTTTTAATTCAAAAATGTGTATAAAATTCATTTTCATTGATTTTCCAATAGGATAAAGATATTTCCCGCAGAAAAACGTAGTCTATGTGTTAATCCAAGGTGTCAGCTAAGTTCATACCAAATTATATTAAAATCGCTCCAGCCGTTTAGACGTGAAGAAGTAACAAACATACACACTCACATACTTTCGCCTTTATAGTATTAGTGTGAAGTGTGATGACCTTCTTAGTCCTCGGGAGTAGCAACGTGTATCTGTGATCGACTTCAGATAGAATTCCTGTAATATATGAAGTTGCTTACTGATGTCCATGGGTAGCAGTAACCACTTACCATCAGGTGGGCTGCATGTTCGTTTGTTATTTCTTTCTTTAAAAAAGTGATAAACAGTTAGTTCTACTTAGATGGTCACCTCATGTAAGTATGTAAGTGTAAGTAAAAACTTCATATTAGCATCTACAACATTTCAATGCATTAGAATAGGAGTTGAACTTCAATGTCCAAACGACATCTAAATTCATAATACATTCATCCTTAAACTACCTTCGCTCTGTAGACACGTGTAAGCTAGACAAATCCAGACACGGGCATGCAATTATGCATTTTAATAGGACCATAAGCAGACACTACCTTCTATGAATACTAAGCACAAGCAAGTTCCGCAAATACCTTAAGTTATTTATGAATATTATAACACATTCCTCGTTAACGTTATATAGATACTAATGAGTAGATTTATAATAATATTATTAAGAAGTTGAACGCGCTAATCTCAGGAACTGGTTTTAATTAAAAAAATATTGTTGTTTTGAATAGCCCATTTATAGTATAGGCTATATAAAATCACGCTGTGTTTGTTTTTGTAGAAGCTGTACAAGCTTTTGAAGAAGGGCGAAACCGCGGGGCACAGCTAGTGAATTTGCAATTTTTATATTTAAAAATTAATTTTCGTGTGAATATGCAAATAAAATAAATAAAAGAGGTACGAAAAAAGAAATATCTAAGTAGAGTTTAAAATTAAATGATTGACGTTATAATTGTTT
>DWNE01009323.1:0-10972 GCA_018249875.1 Cecropterus toxeus | reverse complement strand
GAATAAACATAAAATATTTACATTTTTATATACGCAGAAGAATTAATATGAGAGGTAGAATTCCTTTACCTGCTTTTATACTAAATTTAATTGACAGCTAAAATCATTAAGTTCGCCTTATTGGTCACAATAATTATAAACGATACGTGTAATGTGAGAGATGTGTGTATCAACACCTACGCAATCTCAAGTCTAATTCTGGATCAAGTTTTTTGTTTCTAGAATAACGTCATTGTCAAATAATAATACCACTTTAAAATGGAAGATCATTACCATTCTTACCAATATTATAAATGTGAAAGTTTGTAAGGATGAATGTCTGTCTGTCACTCTTTCATGCAAAAATTACTGCTCGGATTAAGCTGAAATTTAGCACACGAATAGTGTATGGCCTAGATCAATGATTCCCAAAGTAGTCTAGGTTGACCCTAGGGGTCCAGGGGAAACTTGATCGGGTCTACGTAGGGGTGAATAAAAATTGGAATTATGGAAAGCAAAAAGGGTCTCCAAAAAAATTGTTTGGGAAACCCTGGTCTAGATTGTCACGCAGGATACCAATTATCGTGGTGAGCTTGACTAAAGCGGGCGGAGTAGCGGGAACGAGCTAGCTGTATAAGTAATTTTATTATAATTGAAAAAAAGCATATCGCTCGGTGCAGGTACCAAAATTATTTTAGTCTCAACTTTCAATTTATAGTTTAAATGTACTTATTTGTTAACCTTTACGCATAATTTGAACATATATATGTGGAGTAGGGATGTGTAAAAAAAGGCTTATGAGGTCTAAGAGGATCGCCTCATATATTTTGGATGACGCTCAGTGGCATCCAAATGGTAAAATATAAAATATATCTTCTTAGTAAATAAGGCTACACTAAGACCAAAGTCGCTATCCAATAGAATTTAAATAACTAAAAAAGAGGAAAAAGAAGATCTCAACGTAATGCTCATAAAACATTTAGAAATGACGCAACAGAGAGAGGGATTTTTTGAGGTCCCGAGGAATAAGGGTAACTCGGTTAACATAGCGATTTGACACGAGGCTCCGTCTGCGGGAGGCTTGGGGTCTGTGTCCACGTTACAAAGACAGAATGGATTTGGGGTAAATGCAAACTGTCGGGTTGTTTTTATAAAAAATCGAAGTCGGAAATGATCAGGTAGTCAGTGCTGCCCATGGACATCCATAAGTAAAAAAACAATCACAGATGCGTTGATTTTCTTGATGACAAAGATGGTCACATCATATGAAAGTGAGCCGGCAACTACACCCTTTCGCCGACACCAAGAACGCTTACACAACTTATTAAACAGTGGTAAGAGTATTACTTAGTATTGCCTCTTTACATTGTAATATTTTAATTACAGTCCTGCAGGTGAACTGTAATTAAAATATTACAATGTAGAGAAGTTACTGCCGACCATGGACATCTGTAAGCAACTTCACATAGAACAGGGGTTCTATCTGAAGTAGATCACAGATGCCTTGCTACTCCCGAGGATTAAGATAGTCGGCTCATTTATAAGTCACCGGCAACCACACCCTTCCACGGCAACGCAAGAACTGCTTCACGCTAAAAATAGATGTGATGTACCTTATAAATGTATAGAAAAATATACAACAATTACTGTTATTCATTCCGATGACTGAAATATTAATTAATGGTACAATATAACGTATGTAAATGAATAAGAAAAATCATTTTTCGTCTCCTGAGATCAAATTATGTCTCATGTGCTAAATAAATTAATGAGCTGCTGACGAACAAACCACATCATTAAATACCATTTTATTTCGTAAATGTACCTTAACCTACATTTTCTAAACATATTTATTGCTTGTTATTTCGTATGAATCTTCGTTCTGATTTTTATTATGTCGAGAATGGTAAACTCTCGATTCTTTATATATAATTAGGTTAATGAAATAAAAAATATTATTACTCGTATGCTGTAGCTTCCTAATTGTTCATTTTTAAAATGTTAATGATTAAATTTTTGCTTCCTTCCCATAATGTTATTTGTAAGTTCTACGTCCTCATAGTTACTTAAATTTTAATAAATTTTTCTTCATTTACAGACATAAAGACGCACGCAAAAACGCACAATCCCAGCCCCAATACAGAAATATAAACGACATCTTTCTAGCCGGAGATCGAACTTGAAACCCATTGCGATCTTTATAACATATAATGGTTTGAACATGCTATGGTTTGTAAACTATCTGTTTGGCATTGCGTCCAAAATTTTGTGATTTATTACTCATTAAGCATTCAGTTTATGAAAATATATAGTTTAAAAGTCATAGGCTCTACCGACTTTATAATTTGACTCTGGAGGCATTTACGCCAATCTAAGTTTTGCCTAATAAGCAGCATTGTTAAGCGTAGCGTATTCTGCTCTGTTGGGTGTTGTAAGGGGTACGCTCTTACCGGAGGTGTCAAATAAGTCCTCAGGGGTAGCAATGCATCTGCAAGCAACCTTTAAGAATCGAGTCTTTTTTTTATAAATATGAAGTAACAAAAGAGCAAGCAGCCCACCTGGTGGTAAGTGGTTACTGCCGCCCACAGACATTTGTAAGTAACTTCATATAGAATAGGGGTTCCATAGAATAGGGGTTCACAGATGCGTTGCTACTCCCGAGGACTGAGAAGGTCGCCTCATATAAAAGTGAGCCGGCAACCACACCCTTCCACAGAAACGCAAGAACTGCTTCACGCTAGAAATAGATGTGGCGGTGGTAGGTACTTCCCCGGACTACATTGGTTCTACCACCTGGTAAAAAAAGGCTAAGTACAGTTTTATATAAATTTTACAATTTTGAGCATTTGCAGACAAGAAAGATACGTAAGATTTTGAACACAACGCGCTAGTAAATTATTACCGTTGAATAGCTTGTACCCTTGAAAGAGGGAGGATCTAATTTCATCCCCGTTAAATATTGTTGTCCTCGCTCCAGAGATAAGGGCAAAAGACGGACATTGTATCGTCCATCTTTGTCTATTACCCATCCCTCAAGTTATAATTAAAGGGACGTGGGTTTTGGGAAAATTACAACTGAATTGTTTTATTTCAACCATCTCTGTATCGCGTCTATTTATATCGTATACTGGTATTACTGGTTAATATGAGATGTCGTGAAAACTTATATTAGTACTATACTATACTATACCTCACAATTTCTCTCACGTTTAAAAACATAAAAATAACCAAAATTCTATACGTATTTTGTAAAATAATAATGATTTAACCGAATACTATTTTTTATCATTCATTTTCATAATTTGTTCTAAAAAAAAACTTTGAAGTCCTAATAATTCCTACATACGCCCAAATACAAAGTATCATTAATATTTTCTATTTTCCTTAATCTCCAACCATAATTACAACCTGTGTTTTGTCATTAAATTTAAATGAAATTTCGCATGAAGCATACTTTGTAAATAAAATTTCCTTGAGATTGAATGTTCTATCTTTCTTAATATGTTATTGTTTTATATAAAATATAAAGTCGATACTCAGCGTATTTTACTTAATATATCGAATATTCAAATTCGAACTCTACCTTTAAATATTTATACTTAAATAGGTTCTCTTTCATCGTACGGCTCAATACTCTTTATTTGTCGATTTAAATAAACTTTCTTGTATATTCTTCAATGAAAATGAAGGTCTTACGTATCTAAAGGGATCACGAGATCGGCGCTTCGGGCGAAGTAATCTCTGATGGGATCATTTCATCGCCGGCTTTATAAATATTAATGACTCGGTCCCAACTCTATGGTTAATCTTTATTCCACAGAGCAAATATCGGCAAACTTGAATTGTAATTGGTGAGGACCCGAGTAGTTTTCGCATAATTAACGTGGTTATTAATATAACAAAATTTCAGTTCTGTGATTTGTACCTACAAATGTTTGGGCATATATTTTAAATTTAATATTTTATTATGAAAAAGGTTTTCAACTCATCGGAATCTTTGTATGTTTGTTCCCCGATTCCTTAAACATTAATAACCACAATTCAATATTGTCCCATGGCCGAGTCTCTTCTAAGGATGAGAGAAGTTAAGCCATACACCACATCACTGGCTAAGTGAATTTCACACTTCTTTAACACCTTCGACCGGAGACGTACCAGCGCCACATTATTCTAGCGCCTATTTCTAGCGTGAAGCAGATCTTGCGTTTCGGTGGAAGGGTGTGGTTGCCGGCTCACTTATATATGAGGCGACGATGAGTCTTAACGAGCAGCAAGGCATCGGTGATCGACTTCAGATAGAACCCCTGTTCTATATGAAGTTGCTTACAGATGTCTATGGGCAAAAGTAAATACTTACTACCAGATGTACTGCATGTTCGCTTGCTACTTCATTCTTATAAAAGAAGTATAATACCTTGCATTAGCGCAATTTATGGAAAGACAAGTCAAAAAAGTATAGACATGTTTTTTTATTTCTTATTTATCAGGTATGAATATCATTCCGATTCAATGTCGGGAATGTCTGGATGTGTCGGACACAGGAGCACGTGCGCTGTCAGAGGAACGACATGAATGAAGTCACCTTGTGTTGCCAACAGCGAGGCCAGTACAGGGTGTACTGAATGAGAGTAAAAAGGGTTTTTTTTTTTAATATTGATTGTATAATTAGGTTAGGTTTAGCAAAACATATGAATACATATTGATATAATGTCTTTGTCCTGTCTGTCGCCGACTTCGACACTATGCACTGTGTACTGTGTATGTAAGAAACCAACATATATTTATTTTTTTTTTCTTTGCGTTTTGGTGACATTGAAGTCGGTTTACTATCCAGGGAAACAGAATTGTTTATTATCAGATGATATAAATGGCTTGAATCGAATAACACACACCTGTGATCCAATTTAGACAGAACCTCTGTTCTGTATGAAGTTGATGGCAGTCACTACTTGCCGACTGCATGTTCGTTCGTTAATTCACTCTTGTGAAATGTAACTTATTACATACTGTACCTAACTTATACGAATACGACTGTACTACGTTGTATGCGATTGCTATGTTTGTCTATATTTACAGTGTGCAATAAAGAGTATTCTATTACATATTTTCCAATCCAGAAAGCATCATAAGTTCGCCGGTTAATCGTCGTAATCGGATTTTATCGACAAAAAAAGGAAACAGTGCGCATTCATAAAATCGCGTTGAAACGCGAATAATCGAATTTACGCCTCAAACAACGACAAATCGATTTAGAAGGGAGCATTAATCAACGTTGTGTCACACGGAGAGGAAAAAAACGCGAATGTTGAAAGGGAACGTAATTTCCTTGAGATAAAGATCAGAATGGATTCGCCACGTTTTTCGGTGTATAGAAGGGGCAAGTTTTTGCTTCACTGGATATAACGTAGGATAAAATTTTTGAGTGAGGTTGATGAGAGGTACCTACTTAGTTTCATTCATGGAACATTCTGTTTGCTTAATATTCTGACAACCGATATTGTGCTGTGAGGCGGATTCACGGGCGGCTCATTGGTATCGATTTACAAATTAATTTTAGTGCCAGAACTTTGTTGTGACTTGGACGCACCACCATTACACCTATTTCTGTCTAATAATCAAGTGTTAAACGCTGATGTAATCTGGTTTAAAGGGCATGGTAAGGGAATCATACTTATCCAAGACATTCCAATTTAGTCCTTCAGGGTAGCAACGAATCTATAGCCAACATCAGACAATAATCTAATCTTATCTGGGGTTGATTAGACACGTTCATAGACAGCAGTGACCACTTGCTATCAGTAAATCATCTGATGAAAAGATTATATTAAAAAAAAACACTTGTCTTCAAATTCATTTGACACTTCTATAAGCTCCTACCAAGTAAATTTGATATTTGTTTAACCCCACTAAAAGACCTCACGCATTAGAAGTACAACAGACAAGAGAGAGTCATTAATTCATAATACAGCAATATTAGATAGTAATATAAGAATGCAATAATAACTTTTTAACATTCCTTAAATAACATGCACGTTTGCGACTTTGCAAAGTTAAATAGCAATTTATCATAAAAAGTAAGTATAAATCAGTTCAGTTATTTAAATCTTAAGTATTCTTTGCCGTTGAGAGCCAGAGTATCATCTGTAGCGTGTTATCATTATTTACGCTTTAAGGGATTTAAAAAACGAGCCTCTCATTCGTAACGCGAAATTGGATTCATAAATAGGGACTGGTCTCAGTGCGGAATGCGAAAAAATATTTATCGCTTGGTCAAAAATCAATGACGAATTTTAACGGATAATCCTTGTGGTAGCCCCGGATTTAGGGGGGGAGGGGAGGCAAGCCGGGGCCTATGCCCCGGGCGGCAATTCAGAGGGCGGCAAATACAAACCTTGCAAACGAATGCGCAACTTACCATTGATTCAACTTTGACCATTGGGATGCCTAGTCAGTAGGAAGTGGAACTCTTTATGTATACGTTTTAATGAGAACCAATTAATGGATGGCTGAAATTATTAAGATGGTAAAAAGGAATTCAAGTGGGCAGGCAGGGGCGGCATTTTTGAGTTTTTGCCCCGCCTGAAGGTCCGGGGCTGCCTCGTGGCCCTCCTATAAATCTCTTCTCATGGTTTGTGCTGTACAGTATAAGTAGTGGTTAGCTCTGTGTTCTGCTGTTAAGTTGGACAAGATGTTCGATTGTAGATATATTCATTTTCTGTACTTGGCGACTATCAATTTTACTACATGTTCGTTTGCTTACTTATTGTAGAGTATATTTTATCAATTGGCTACACAACACTACTATCGATTTTAGTTTCCAAACGATCTTCGGACACGTAACGCCGAACACTGTGGAGTAGTGATGTGCCGGATATCCGCATCCTCATATGTATCCGCGGATATCCGACTCAGGAGAAAGATGTGTAACATTTATTGTGTACATTTACCGTGAGGTTGTCTGGAAGAAATAATATAGTATAGCGATAAGACCACCTATATGTGTATTAAAATTCTAAATTTTCTTTGTATTATTTGTCCTTTTTTGGGTACAATAAAGTATATCATATTATTATACGCTGAGTCGTTACTCGCCAGTGCTGAGACCAGTCCCTTCCGGCTTTGACGTATTATATCTGTTGCATTTCTTATCAAATTGAATTTCAATCAACTTTCAATCTTACGATCGTCTGAATAAGGAATGGGGCCCTATAAAATAAAACAACTCGGCCGGTTCAGACTGATATATTAATTCGCCCTTCGCGCTTGAGAAGTTCCGATTGTGATGAAATCAAATAAGAGTTTAAGGGCTTCCGAGCACATTGTCTCAAATTAAATTACAATGTTATTACTTTAAATTGTATTAAATTGAGACTCAATCACCAGAAAATTTACTTATTTAGAGATGTTGCAAAGCTACAAACCGTTCTCTTCCCATTTGTGGGATTTCTAGCCACAAATTAAAGCTTGTGTAAAATAACTTCCGTGATCTCTTTACTCATCCTACTAATCGGTATAATAACCTACGTAGAAAGAAAATATTTGTCAGCAAAGAACACGGTCTGGTAATTTTTATATAGACGTGGTATTAGCGACTCTTCGGACACATATAAATACTACGAGTTTTGCAAGGTCCGAAATTTGCAAGATTTTATACAAGTTTGTTATATGTATGTGAAATAAATAAAAAAAAATAATCACTTATTAACGATATTCACATATCAGTACAAGCATGTATGTATTTTAGTTTCAAAGATGATAGCGCTGTTAGGGAATGTACACAAGCCACGTGACAATGTCAGGGGGGAGGGGGTTTTTCAAAATACCATGCTTAGTCACTGGGAAGAGACTACGCTACAAAAACAATAACCCCACCCGACTTAGGTTTTGAAGGAAATCTCGCCCTTTTTTTTATCAAAAAATGATTGTAAACCGTATTTATGAATTACTACGTCAAAGGAAGGGGGAGGGGAAGTACTAATTTCCTATGGATGATCACCAAGTGTATGTATGGTATGGATACGTTCCCTTATCAGTTAAATGAACTTCGCGGCTAGAAATACACTCTGATTTGTTTAATATAGAAATAAAATATAGAAAGATATAAAAAATATTCGAATAAGTTGAAAGTGTCATACTCACGTCTGACTCTGACAGTAGGTCGTTTGAAGGCAGTGCGAAGGTACGGCATAGACATCACCAACTCTATGTGGGGCGGCGGCGGCAACTAAAAACGACAAAAGAACATTCATTTAATTTGTATTGATGATTTTCCCCCCGAAACAAAAAAAGGATGCAAATAAAACGTTTAAAAACTACTAACGCCATCTATAACACAGCACAGTAAATCAATATTTCTATTTGAAAATATAAAATAATAAATAAATATAACAAAAGATGTCGTTTCATTGTGAAACAACCTTAGTGTGCTGATTTTGTTAATTAATTTAATGTTACATTTTAATATTATTAAAATACATTTATAAACTACGTTTCCTCATCGTTGAACGTATTGTGGAAAAGGCAAAGTAATTCTGATATGTACACAAAAGTACGTTTTCATATTTCAGTAATTAACATAAGAGTTGGTTGTCTCTTGAATGAATGTATGAATGAATTCTTAGGGAGGTAACACACGAGCGATAATGTGACAAAGAAAGGCGACAATCGACAACGTCGATGTTCGACTTCACGAACTGTCGATGGTATATTAGCTCCCTTTTATTGACAGTTTATAAGTCTGACTATACTTGTATGCTGAGTATACTACTTTTGAAGGTAGTATGTAGTGGTAAGAAGGTAGTGAGTATATTACTTTTGATGCTGAGTATACTACCCTTTGTGATTCGACTCCGTAACATCATCACCGCACCTATTTCTGCCTAATAACAACAGTTTTAGGCGTTGCTTTGTTTTGGCTTCAAGGATGAGGGAGGATACACATCCGAGGCGGTTCAAATTTTTCCTCAGGAGTACACATCTATAGCCAGCATCAGGTACGACACACTGATCTTATCTGGGATTACAGATGACCATGGGCAGCAGGAACCTTTTAGCGTCAGATGGACTTCATGCTCGTTTGCTACTTCAATATTACAAAAAAAAAGTTTAGAAGAAGACTTATATATTTAAGTATTTGTCTTATTTATTTATACTTTTGAAACACCTTAAATTGAGGGTTACAAAGGTGAATTTATTGCCTAATGGCATTCCATGCCAGTCAATCCTGGGCGATGGCGACAATTCGTGGTAGCCATATCTACCAACTAACTGAATATTAAGTATGTGTTTATATGTAGTTAGAAAGAAATAGTTTTCAATTAATACAGTATTCAAGACCATACGTTTAAGTAAAAATGGAGTAGGCACTCAAGTAATCCTGACGACTAGAAGTAATTAATTTGACGACCTAAGGGTTGGAGCGGTCACCTCGGTCTGACACGCAGAGGGTCCCGGGTTCGACTCAGGCCAGACAGTAATCTGAATGATGAATTTAGATTTCTGCTCTGGGTTTGGGTGTTTATGTATTCGTCTTTGTGTGTCCATGGTACCCTCGACACAGGAGAAAATCCTAGTGTGGAGCTATGAGTGTAGAAAGCTTTTTTTTTAAACTCAATTACTATTACAAATTTTATTAGTATAAAAATCACTTACCGTTTTTGAAATAGCTGCCATCCATTCTCTAATGTTGCATTAAAGAAAACAAAATTTATTAGTATTTAAGCAAGATATCAGATAGTTACCTAAGAATATTTATAAAATATAATTCTGATATAAGTAATTACGAATATAACTCAGATTTATCCGCAGGATGTGGTAGCAAGGCTGGGCTGGAAACTAGGGCGGCAGATTAGGAGCGGGAAATATATAGGAAACTTATGTAAAATTATTTTGACCATTAGAATCTAGGGCGGCAAATTTTAGCGGCGAGAAATGTGTAGCACAATCATATAAATTTTATTTTTTGTAATCGAGGGGGAACCTTCAAAAGGTACCCGACGCCGTGGGTGCGACGCTGGGTTATATGGGATTTTACTGCACTAAAGCAACCCGGTTGCCGTCCTCAGTGCTGCGAGAACTAATGAAAACTAAAAAAAACTGTGATCCTGACATTATTAAGGTATCTTATTTTGTTTATGAAGGTTAAATTAAATGAAAATATATACATTACTGCTTTCATAATCAAGTACAACCACAGTAAAGAGATACTCTTTATCTTTATATACCTATCCTATGAGTTCATTCATCTGTTTGCTAAATTACATCCAATTCCATTTTACCTTACAAACTTACCTCTTAATAATTCTAGTAAACTTATCTTACTATATGTGTATTGTTAAATCCAGACCTATTTAATAAACCAGATAAAAGGTCATGATTACCTAATGATTCTAAGCTCGGCCTCTCGAAGGGCCCGAATTTGAAGGTAATCATTATTTTTAAATTATTAAAAGAAAACTCTACTTTTATATCTATTAATAAGTACTGTAATTCAGATTAAACGGACCCATTCATGCTATTATCAGTTCACCTATTCCGTAGTCAAACCTCCTAATTAGCCTCTAAAATCAGAATTTCGATTAGCAAATCAACGGTTGTTATGTAATCACTAGAGATCCATTAGGTCCACTCCTAACAAAAATATCTTAACCCAAACCAAAATACCCATATTAAAGTGAAGTGCCGATTTAGACGAGCTCAGTACGTATAATTTATGCATTACCCACATATGTGACTTTGGGTAGGGTTGTCACTCTTCAAATAATTAAAATTATTTCGGAACAGACCATAAGAGTATAATAAACTGTTAAATAAGTGATGGCCTAATAGTTGGACTCGTTTTCTCAATCGGGGTTCGAATTCCAGGCACAAAATTTTCTAAAATGATGTGCGAGTTAGATTTTTTTTTTTTGTAAATATGAAGTAGCAAACGAGCAAGCATCCCACCTGATGGTAAGTGGTTACTGCCGCCCATGGACATTTGTAAGCAACTTCA
>DWNE01009322.1:0-10972 GCA_018249875.1 Cecropterus toxeus | reverse complement strand
TTACGATCCATCAAGGTGATATTAAGCTGTCACCTTACATCGCCGGTAATGGCCGACGGCTGCGGCTGAATCAATTTAACGATCGGTAAAGAGGTTTGATAAGTCGAGAGGTCTCTTAAATCTACCACGTTAAAATCTACTGACTGTAAAAGTTAAGTGAAAAATATTGAATTTTTGTTTTATTTTTACAATTAACTCGAAAATGGCTAAGTCCAAATATGGCGTTTCAAATTGTCAACGCAGTCAATTTTTAAAGCATTAAAGCAGCAAACGAACATTCATTTCTACTGAAAGTAAGCGGTTAGATAGACATTTACATATAACCACCTCCATATACGTAGGACAAGGGTTCTGCAAGAAGACAATAATAATCGCGTTACCACCTCCTGAGAACTAAGAAGATACCCTGATATCTAAGTTAATCATCCTAAATTCAAACTCTTCTACGGAAACTCAAAAACTTCACAGTCGTACCTGTTACAGCTCTGATGCCTCTCAAATTAATAATTTCCTCCTAATGCAGAAGTGTCAAATCGTCAAACGTTTATTTCCAACTAACAGCATTTTACTTATACACTTATACACTTTGTGTCCAGGATGGTTTTTTATATCTTTATAATATTGTTATTTATGGTAGCCATTACCACCAGCGCCCTCTGAATGACGCCATTAAGCAGAGACGGCAACCTCTCACACCGAATATTACGAGCAATAATTTTATCTAGAAAATATTACAGGTACCCCTTACAATCTTGAAGAATTACTTACTGTGACATTAAAATGTTATGGCTGGTATTATTTTTTATATCTAAGAAGATTAGAGAGGACACATATAATGAATAGATAGGCGAAGACTTCTAACTATTGCGTTTCTGTCATTGTAATTAATCGATTTTATTGACGTGATATGACCGATTAACGATGTTACCAGTTAAATAATATAATGTCATTCTAATCATTAAATGTAATACATCCGTGAACTCTTTAAGCTCTATTGCTGGATATAACCCTCCTTTAATTGAGGATTTTGTCAATAATCACCCCGATTTGTATGCGTGTTGATGAAAGCAGTAGGTATTAGACTCACATAGGAAGACGCAGCTGTCCATCTTCTGGATTTAGTTTCTTAGTCAGCTTCTACGACATCCGCAGGAAAAAATGGTGATGCTATTTTAAAATATATCTGATCTAATAAAATGTTGGATAATAACTAGGTCATTAAGTGCTAAGTTTAACGTCTACTTATGGAACACTTGATAAAGTGCCACTTAGAGGCGCAAGATGGACGCTCCGTTTTTACTTTGCCTGAGGTTTTCGAACTTAAAGGAACTTTATATACGAGTATGTTACAACGTTGATAATACTGATTCAATTTTATCGGCCTCACGCTCTGGGCGCTAGCCGTTCATGGAGGCGCTTGAATTATTTTTATAACATTATGTCAAGACTGATATCATAAATAATAAGTTAAAAAACAAAAAACACGATCTTGTAACTAGCTAAACTAAAAACTTAAAGATAATTTTGTATAAGTTAAAAAAATTAGAGCGAAAACTTTTTATCGTTAAAGATGCGTGCGGCATTGCAAGTTAATTATTGTAACTAATGTATGGAAATAAAGGTACAAGGAGATTCATTATTAAATATTTCAAAAATTATAGCATTAAATGTAAAAATGTATTATTTTACATTACTCTGATACTCGGCTCCTAGCCGTGAAAATATTCTTACCACTGGAAGGTCGTTGAGGAAGTTGGTGTTCTTTAATAACTCCCCTTAATATTGCAGATCAAAAGAAACCGTTAGTGCTAATGACAGATTGCCCGTGATTACCCTTTAGTGAAGGAATTCATTCCTTTGTTATCTCGTTCCTCTGTAAAAATGAAATTTATTTTAGGCATTAATCGTTCTTTTGTTTTGTTCTACGTAAAAGGGGGAGGTGGGCGATTGACCTAAAAATCAAAGTACAGCCAAAACCAAGAACCTATAATCCGGATTTTTTCGCATAGTTTCATTATATAGCGTAACTGAGAACTACCTGAAGGTAGGTAGTTTGATAGGTCTCGGAACATTTGCTTGGCGTGACTATTGTCAACGTTGGACGAATACAGAAATTTCAAGATCATCCTTATGCGTATTAAGAAAGGCCTTATAAGATCGGACATTTGGTTTTATTACTCAACGCTGACACTTGTAACGCCAAGCGTCTGACGCTATCACTTTACGTAAATCTTCCGTAAGCCTGAGTTAAAAAAATATTAATGTTAACAAATTACGCATACAAAGTCATAGATAATAACTTTTTTATGAAATGAAATTTTATGATATAACTTTAAAACATAATGGTGAAATCTTTTTAGGTAACCTATCTAGTAAATGAAAACACTTCTCAGACGAACGTAATTAAAGACGAATTGAAAGGAAAGATATTTAAAGACTATAAAATAACTTGCCACCCTTGAGTATCAAGTTAGAGCCTAAAGGCTTTCTACAGGCCATCATTCTACTGAAGAATGTACCTAGTTATAAGAATTCAAATTTAGATAAAACTAACTACGCTTACAAACTACGCTTAAAATGATAAGAACCTTTAGGATAGAAAATTAAATGTTAACCTTGCAAATGCCATCAAAAGTTGCCTTTAGACTAACCAGTTAATTAAACTACTCTATGCAAAATTTTATGTAAATCGAACCAGTGGTTTTTGCCTGATTAAGTAACACAGGCACATCTCATTTGTATACAGGTATTATGGATATTGGTATAGAAGATAAATAATTACCTATACATATGTTACACATACATGTGTTACATATGTGTTACATCTTCTATACCATGTACATACATATGTTATTAATACATCATCACAGACGTGGGAACCAGGTGGTAGAAGCAGTGTAGTTCGACAGGGGAGGTATCACCCCCACACCTATTTCTATCGTGAAGCAGTTTCTTCGTCACAGTGGAAGGGTATGGTTGCTGGCTCATTTTTATATGAGGCGACCATCTCAGTTCTTGGGAGTAGCAACACATTTGTAATTGACTTTAGATAAAAACCCTGTTCTGTATTAAGTTGCTTACTCATGTCCATGGGCGGCAATGGACGCTTATCATCAAGTGGTCTGCATGCTCGTTTGCAAAATAGGAAAGCATGCAGATGTACCTTTTTTTGTTATCGAGGGGGAAACCTTCAAAAGGTACCCGACGCCGTGGGAGCGACGCTAGGTTATGTGGGTTTTTTACCGCACTAAAACCCCCCCGGTGGCCGTCTTCAGCGCTGCGAAGAGGACTCCGGGATCTCCAAAGGAACGCAACCGGAGTCGTCTGGGCGCGTTGCCCCATCGGGGTCCACCCAGGTAAGCAGCCGTATCTGGTCTTTACGGCGGTATGAGACCACACATACTGCCGTCCTTCCCGGGGTCGCCTGGCTAGACGGTTCGAGCTCCCCCGGAAGCCCCTTTTAGTCGTCTCATACGACAGGCAGAGGAAACCGTAGCCCTATTCTGATCCCGGGACTACAGGGACGGTGCAGAGATATATAAAATGAAAACAGAATATGTATTGTTAGAATATATAAATTTCAGTGGCCTAATTTTATTTTCCTTGCTTCGTAGTTTGAAGACTAACAATATCAAAGTGTTTGCCTTATTATCCCGGTTTTATTTGATAAGCTCAATAATAAAGGTGCCAACTCAGTTGTATGTCTGCAAAGAGGAAACGACAACGAGCCTTAATTTATAAGTGCTCTTTGAGTCTGCAGTCTCTTAAATAATTTATTAGCGCGACTCCGACTGTATTATTGTTTTTAATTAATGTATTATTTTTCGACGAAGATAAGAGTGCATTCTAAGTTTCGGAAATATGGCAAGTAGGTTTTTTATGAAACAAGCATGCAGTCCACCTGATGGGAAGTAGTGTGTCTGTACAAAGTGAAGTTCTACAATTTTATGAAACTTCCATTTTTGTTTTGTATCACTAAGGGCGTCTAAGCATCTAAGACATCCAAATGCACCTAAGTGTTTGCTTAAAACCTCATAACAATACAAGTTATGTGAAACAAGATATACTAAAATCATCATACATTTTAATTTTATGGTGTAAGAAACGTCTTCCCCTAATGTGTATACATAATAGCTAGTGTGTTTGTGTTACTTTATTTCACATATCTTTAAGCCAAAATATGTTCAGACGAATATAATAATAATATCTTTATGTATGTTTAGTTTTAATCTTGTTGTAATTTGTAGTGTTGTAATCATCGTGATTTTTTTTTTTCATTCTTTATCTCTAAATTGTATTATAATTGTCCCTCAGCTTGCCGTTCGCTGATGCTCAGCTTGATCCTACCGAAGTAATAGCATGTAAATTCAAAGATGGTTCCTTGGTTTACCAAAATATGTTATGTGATAATAAGTAAACAAATTTCGTTAACACGATAGACGGTTTATGAAATATTTTATTGAAATCGTTGTAATAAAAGAGCAATTTAGTGGGTCAGAGTAAACACCGCGGGGTCGTTAATCGATGTTTATTTTATTTATTGTTACTTTTCCGCAATAAGTCAGTGTAGCATGGTGAGGAAATTTTCATAAAAACAAAATTGCTCTTTTATTTCCTTGTTATTACTGAGGGCGATGGAAATATATCCAATGATATAGCGTTTTTCCTTCTACTCTTCCGTTTATGTTAAAAAATATATATTTGAACACAGGCCCTTAGTTTCTCGAAGTCATGTTCTGATCTTATAGAAAACTAATAATATTATATACGGTATATTTTAATTATAATTACTATTATTATTAATTTTGTATGTATTAATTAGCTTTAGAATTAATTCTAATTAAATAAATAAAGAAGAAAACAACATAATATTTTTGCTAACAATTTATTTGCGCTTCCGTAAATCTATACAATAATATAGGTAAAAAATGAAATGTATTTTTTAATGATTGTGATTTGAAGCTCGATGAAACAAAATACGTCACGATTAAGAAACAAACACATAAATCTACAGGATTAAGTCCGCGAGAGAATGAGAATACATTACAAAGTATTCAATATGTAATATATGCATTGTAATATTTTACATTAAAATATAAATTATTTATTTAAAATATGTATTTATTATAATTTTCAAGATTTGTTAAAAATCACTGAAAACCTTTTAAGTTTAACTAACCCTTCGTAAAGAAACTATACTCAAATCTTACTCGTCCATTTTAGAAGTACTTGTATAGAGTAACAAGGAAGCTCATTAATGGAAATGCAAAAATACTAGTCAATTTCCAACTCGTAAGCGCTAACAAGCAGTTAGTTGGGAGGGGAATTAATGAGTTGTAGTTTGGAAAGTTGTCTCAGATGGGAGTTAAATTGATTTAGTTTGTTTTGTTTCCTATTTCGGGCGGAAACGGACCGACCCTGGCAGCTTAGTTTGGCGATTTATTGGTAACAAGCTTTTAACCTCTATTTAATCTCCTCAGGGGTTAAATTCCTATAAAATCCTTTCTTATCGCTTATTCACATCATAAAAGGAACCCCTGTACCAAATTTCAGGGTTCTAGGTACAGCAGTTTCGGCTGTGCATTGATATATAAGTCAGTGAGTCGGAATTGCCTTTTTATATATAAGTGAAATAATATAGCAATATATTTATAACTAGCCTTCTTTCTTGATTGCACCCGCATGTAATAATTATTTTCGACTTAATAGTTGACGATGCCACTTGTCAAGCGCCATTTTTTTAAATTGTATAGCCTGTGTCACTAATCAAATTGAGACGATTATAATATTATATCATACGTCATAATCCATTAAGTCGTTTGGGCTGCAGCGCGTGCCAAAGAAGTGGACATACGTACAAACAAACATACACATATATACGCTCGAAAAATTAGCCTCCTTCGGACGCAGTCGGGTAAAAAGGAGGTGCTCTCAATTAACCCATGTTTATTATTAGAAATAGCTGGTTGAAATTTGGTTTTTCAATCAGGGCACTTCGAAGTTCAAATTCAGGCTTTTAGATTTTATACGCGAATTAGAAATTAATCACTCTTACGAAACGGCGAAGGAAAACATCATGAAGTAACCTGAACACCTGAAAATTAAAAAAGAAGGCTTCAAAGGTGTGTGAAGTCTTAACAATTCGCACTTACCCAGCGTGGTGGAGTGTGGCCTAAACCTCTCTTACTTTGAGAGGACGTTTGCTTAGATGTGGGTCAAGAATCTGTTGAGGACAATAATTTGTTTATACATTTTGATGTGAAACATCTATAGGATTAACCTGACTGTTAGCGTGGCGATACTTACAATCATATATGCGCCATCTGTTATACATCGTCGGAACTATTAAGTATCGAACAAAACTAAGCGAGCTGCGGTATTAGTTTCATTTAATGCGGGGTACCTCATAGATGGCTTTATTTTCATTATGCTATTGTATATTATTCCTGGCGCAAAGGACTAGACCCTTCATGCGTATTACTTGCACAAACTCGATGTTTCACATCTGCCAGATGTCCCGTGGCGGCTATTCTTTTGTAGTTTTATTTTTTTTGTGCAATGTACTGTACTAAGATGCAATAAAACTACAAAACAAAAAATTACAATGTAGCTTTCAAATTTCAGCATCATGTGTTTTATACTTCACTAGGTATGCTACGCAGTTCACCCGCGTTTCTTAAAGAACAATCTATTACAAACAAACAAAGCATGATGATATATAGCCTAAAGCCTTCCACGATAAATTTACTATTCAACACAAAAATATTTTTTCAATTCGAACCAGGATTAGCGCTTTCAACCAAACAAACTCTACTGCTTTATAATATAAGTATAGCTTTCCGGACATTAACATTTATTTACGGTACCCTAAATGACGGACATCCGAATTTCCGGGATAAAGGTCAGACTGTAAGCATCAATAAATTTCGAAACAGGCATTTTTCATAACAAATGACTTCCTATGATATATCACAACTCATAACAAATATACAGTCTCCAAACGAGAACAAACGACGTGCGTATAAATACACATTAATAATTTCGGAGGCACGCTGGGAGATTTGTAGGTATTGATTTTTGGAATCGAACTCGATTATTTGATGTTGGAACAAAACACGAACTGAGGGTTGACACAATTCGATTATAAAATAAAATGAGGAATACTTCAACACTTCAGCACAGGATATTGTTCTCTTTATAAGAAATGAGATTTATTCCTTTCTCGCAAGATTTCGAATTTGTTTTCACAAAATTCCAGAGCACTGACAATTGTCGCAGTATTATTTATCTTTTCTTTCGTGTGCAGTAAGTTTTCTATTCATATAGGTAATTGCTGGATAAGAAGAAGCAAACGATCACGCAGTCCATTTGATAAACTGTAAAAACTCCAGATAAGATTATTAGTTTTACTATCTATTATTTATTACCTGAGGTTTGTTGTAATTCTTTTACGTTTGAAATAAAAGTATCGACTGGGCCATCACTGGGCATAATTGGATTGTTTAGTATGTATTAGACAGCACTACGGGCCAACAACGTTACTTATGGTATGATTTATTATTGCTAAATAAATTTACCGACCTTATTTTATAATTGCTAAATAAATTAACCGACTTGGTATTACATTGATCTCACAACTTTTTACGGTAGAAAAACTGAGCTGCGCTGGTTTCTATACAGGATATTTGATGGCATAAAAATATGAAAGAATATAATGTAAACAAGTGATTAAAACTCAAAGATCTAACACTGAAAGTTTTATAACTCAATATTAGTGAGAACTAACTCATTAAACTTTCTTAGTATCGGTTAAGTAAGTTTGTTAAAGAGAATCACGAAGTTATCGTGTTGTTTATAAATAACACTTTATTTTCTTACACTCAACAACAGTTGAAAACTTGTATATTCAAAAGTTTGAGTTTTCTTAGTACACGTATTCGTAAAATTGTTAGTAAAAAGTGTAGAAACCTATTCGTAAAATTGTTTGTGATAGTAATAATAGTGTTGATGAGTAATAGTGGTGATGACGGGTAGTGATAGCCTAATGGTTAAAATTCTGTCTTTCAATCAAGACATGTTCAAATCCCAGGCACCGCAAATTTTTAGAGTTCCGTACCCAAGGGATAAAAACGGAACCCTGTTACTAAGACTCCGCCATCCGTCTGTCCATCTGGCCGTCTGTCCGTCTGTCTGTCACCATGTGATATCTCATGAACCGTGATAGCTAGATAGCTAGAAATTTTCACAGTTTATTTCTGTTGCCTCTATAAACAAACAAACAAAAGATACTAAAACAGATTGAAATAAGTATTTATGAGAGGCTCCCATGCTGCAAACTGGATTTTTTGCCCTTTTTCATAGATAATGGTAAGTAACTGTTCGTGTGCGAGTTCGATTCGCACTTGGCCGGTTTTTCCCGAGTTATTTGTGTATAGAAATAAATTATCACTGCTTTATGACAACATCATAAAGAAAAACATCGTGAGGAAACATACACAACTGGGAGTTATTCAAAATTGAAGTTCTCAAAGGTGTGTGAAGTGTACCAATACGCACTTTGCCAGCGCGGTCGACTATAGCCTGAAACTTTCATACTGGAAGAAGACCCGTGCCCAGCAATGGGTCAGAAATGAGTTAACGAGAAAGAGATGGTGATGTTAATGGTAATGATGATTGTTGCATAGATAATACATATAACCCATTGTTATATAACCGAAGTACATGATTTTTTTAAATTTTAAATTACAAGCTTTATGTCTTTTGTTAAACTTTTTTTATACTTTTACCAAGCGATAAGGCAAACGGGCCACGTAATGGAAGGTAGTCACCGCGTATGGACACTTACAACACCAGGGGGATTACCAATGCATCGCCGATTTTAAAGGAGAGCTCTTTTTGCACTTCTTCTAAAGAGCCACATGTCATAGAGCTTCGAGAATACCTAAGAAAGAAGCTCATTCCACATCTTGCATATTAGAGTTCTCACGAAGATATTTGATAATATTATTACAACGATTCGCCATATTTAAAATCCAAATTTAAAATAAAACAAAGTACGCGTAAATAAGGATTTAAGTTAAGCCTTCATTTTAATATTTGATTGAATTTAGATTCAATTATTGGTCCTAATGAACCTAAATGGATTTTTAAGCCTTTAGGGATTTTAATGGCGGGAATAGTAGATATTCATTTCGGTTCGGGCGTAATACTCGGAATTGAACAAACTTCATTTCAATAATCTAAAGCCATTCGTTCCAGCCAATTAAGCGAGAGGTGTCGGGTGCGTCCTCGGGAAAAGACTAATTTCCTTTGCGCTGATATTTCCTATTTTTACCCGACTGCGTTAGAAGGAGGGTAATGTTTTTCGAGGTAATGTATGTAGGTTTGTTTGTATGTATGTCCATTTCTTTGGCTCGCGCTACAACCCAAACGGCTTGACGGACTGTGACGTATAATATATCATTAGAATCGTCTCAGTTTGGAAAGTGACATATGCTGTATAATTAAAAAAAAGACAAATCCGCTGGGTTTCTAGGCGTCTTCGTCATTTGTCATTTAAACAATTAATTATTTTTCATTAGGTTCATATTGAAAACTCGAATTTGCGTACCAACATTTCGAATCTCGGAGTCCAGATTGAGAGTTAGTTTCACTATATATGGTTTTAGTAATCAATTCATTCCCATTAAGGGACATTTGACGATGAGTTAATATTAACGACAGGCGCACTGACTAAATAATGCAGGTTTTAATTACTAAAGAAAGTAATCTCCACTCCGGGAAGGAGGAAAATACCCACCAGTGTTCAATTAAGAGTGTGATTAACATCTTGGGTTACATTGTGTTTGTATCAGATTCTATAGATGAAAGAATCGGCATATTACTTTTATCAAGTACCTATCGCCTATCGCACACAATAGCACTTAGGTATTTTTAATTAATAAGGTATTGACATTAACATCATGAGTAGTTGACATTAACATCATGAGGAGTTCACATTAACATCACGAGTACTTGACATCAACATAAGCAAGTTAATGATGCGAACGCAGAGGATTTACCCCATATTCAAGATTCGCTAAACGCACCTAAAGACGTACTCGAATAATATTTAAAAAATGCAGCTAAATCAAGTTTGGCGAAAATCAAACCAAAATAAAATTAAGCTCTGTGACATACATACATTACTGAAAATGTCTTTGATAGTGCACATTCTCATCATATGCCAACCTCCATGATATAAAGGAGTTCCAGGATTTCAGAGGCCCTCATCCTCTGAGTACTAGTTAATAATAAGGTTTTGTTGAAATTGAGAAACAGATATGCATGAACATGATCTAATTTTAAAAGACTCGTGTCAATATCCCTGCCCAGTCACCCGTCAACCCGTAGTCGCAATCGCAAAAGCACAAGCACTACAAAAATTTGTCCCTTATAGTACTAGAAGTGAACAATTAATAGCACCTTACAAACATTCAAATACTTGAATATCAAACGAATCAATACTTATTGAGGCTTTAAGTCGGCAAATTGCTGTCACGGACACAAAAGAATAATTAATGATATCTTAGATAAATCTATTGTGAAAATTATTCTCATTGGCAAATCCCTCCAATTCGGTACCTATATAATTACAACCTTAGCTAATTATAATTCTGCTCACAATCCGCAATTACAATACATACGCCTGTATACAATACGTTTAATTTATCTTATTTGTATAGTATCGTATTACAGAGATTTATAAAGCCATAAATCTTTCTTTATTAGCTATAGCAATGGAATGTTTATGTTTAATCTCAGCTGTTTTAATTGTTTTGTATCCCTGTAAAGAGGTTAATCTTGGATTCGAAAGAAAAACGTTGAAAAATAACAATCAACATTGATCTAGGGATGTGGGAGAACCAACGTAGTTCGACCGGGGAAGTACCACCGCCACACCTATTTTTAGCGTGAAGCAGTTCTTGCGTTT
>DWNE01009321.1:0-10973 GCA_018249875.1 Cecropterus toxeus | reverse complement strand
AGGGAGAACTTAAAAACTATTTTTATAAGGTCCTTTTTATAAGTACAAACGGTACCTAATGCAGTCAGTCTACCTGAGGGTAAGTGATAATTATTAAAATTAAAATAATTATGCATCATTGAAAGTAATTTAGTAATTTTGTTTGATATAAGGGTGAGATTAGTATCTATTTTTTATAAAGTACTTTTTTGGAGGACAAACGGTAATGCAGTCTATCTGATGCTAAGTGGTAATTACTGCGTTTCTTTCGAAATCACTTGCAGATAAGTAGAGGATTAAAAACTTCACATTTAAGTCATCAAGACCTTTTTACAGAAATGCAAGAACTTATTCACACCAGAAATAGGTGTAGCGGTGGAACCATGTCGATTCGACGTTTCAAATATATTTACAAATACCACGAACACACCACACAGGACTTGACATTATCCCTCACCAAATTATTGTACGTGTATTTATATAATAACTGAATCTTGTAGCAGTAATCAGTATTCATCACATTTGATATGGACAACAAACGATGGTCCATGAGAATAAAGCTATGTAATTTCATTTAAATTTGCGCCAATTACGTTAATAACAGCCGGAGGACTTAAAAAAACCAAAGATTTTACTTAACACTTCAATTAAATTAAATTACAATTTTATGATAATTACCAGCTAATGTAACAATATTGCACAATTCTGGTGACAGATATTGAATGATTTTAGGTGAGATTTCGATTAAATGAAATAAATAATTAAAATATAAATAAAAATATGAATTTAATGAAATCATCGCCTGTCGTTGTTGTTGTTGTGGTATGTGTAAGTACGAACTTATACTAGCCTTCTCGTTAAATCCGGGGCAACAAATCTTATATTCATGGGTGGCAGTCGACATTTACCATGATGTGGACTGCCTGCTCGTTTGCTACTTCACTATTGGTCAACAACCAAATATGTCTCTAAATAGCTTTTAGCTCTAAATAGAGTTAGAAATGGAGTTAACATTTGTTTTATTAAAAAAGAAAGGTTGGATAAACTGCTAACAAACTATGCTTTTCTTGACTGTCCGATGATATAATTCTGTTCACAAAACTACCGTAGGTTAGATATGATGCTGACCTACTAGATTTTAGACTGACCGATTACATTATTCTGTTCAAAAATACCAATACTTCGTATAAATGATCCAATTCACGTGATGAAACAATAGCGATTATATTAATAGACATGTGCGTAACAAACGGGTGATGGCACTTTGTACGCACTCTACATACAGATTTATTTACGGTGCGACGAGCATAAAAACTTTCACTTGAGTTTTTACGTCTTTCTGCGGCAACTATCCGCCTAGTACAGGGGTCGGCAACCTGCGTATCTCGAGCCACATGTGGCTCTTCGGATATGAAGCTGTGGCTCTTTAGTTTCATAGTCATTAATAAAGTTAGAATAAATAATCTATTTATTGTTGCCAAAAAAAATCTTTTCTCCCTTGGCTCTTTAAAAACTTTGAAATTTTGGAAATTGCAATGTTTGGCTCTCCCGGCTCAAAAGGTTGCCGACCCCTGGTCTAGTATAATAGATCAATGAAAGATATGGTCAGAAAATTCTTATTCTGGACATTGGAGAGTATTTATTACTGTCTGTCAGGTATATTAGAAACGGATTAGCTTGGGCTCTACCAATCAATACAAAAATAAGTCTCTGTTCATGTTGGTATAGATTTGTCGTCGCTCATTTAAAAAGGGAATATAGAGTCGACCTCGAAAACATTAGAACGTCATTGCTTTTCGTAAAACCTTAATAATAATTAAAACACATAACACTGCGTAACCAAAATAATTAGTCACTATTGTAGGGTTTCTAATATAAAAGAAAATCTCACCTTGCGCCTGCAATCTTGTTCTGACGAGGGCAAGCGGGTAGGAGCAGACTTGGCCGAGCGTGCACGACGTGCTCCCGCAAGCCAACAACAGGAGCATGCCGGGCTGTTCGTTATTGGCTTGATATCGATTTATATATTTTTTCTTCAGGGTCTCGTACACCGCGAGGTCGATGCCCGCGTACGGTACGATACCCAGGATATTTGGAATGTATCCCTTGTAGAAGCATTTCAGTCCCTCTCTCGCATATATTTTCTTTGCGGCGTCTACGATGCCATTATATTGCCCTGTTTTTCTTAAAGCTAATCTTGTCTTTAGCACCTCTAGTGGGTAGATCACAGTTTGACTGATCGCTCCGGCAGTAGCACCGGCCATGAACCGTTCGTGTATTTCTAACGGATGGTTCTTTTTTTCACCCTTTATAAGGCGTTTAACTTGTTCATATGCCGCGAACTTAAGCGCTGATTCTGGTGCTATTTTGATGACGTTTATCCCATTACCACGCCACAGTCCGGTTATACCACCTTCACTGATCATTTTAGCTAAGCATTTAGCCATGTTTTCTCTGGTAGGATTTACCTGGAACGTGTAATGTTAACTTCAGCAATAAATTATGAAACATCGACTATGAGATATAATAAACTGGAGTGATGTTAGAGAGGTAGGACTGACCTGTAAGAATACTTTGAGCCTGTCGAGGGGTGCAGTACAAGTCCGACTGACAGCACCGGCAATGCCGCCAGCCAGCAAGTGTCGCCACCATTTCCCGGTTTGAAGTTCACTCTGTGTGAAGTCATCGGGAACGTTCATATCCTCACCGATGTCCAGATACTGAAAAGATGAAATCACCAACTTTAATACTAGTGACATGGCACACAAAAGCCGTTAGTGTTTGTTGTCTTTGTGAATATATTGTACTCATAATGCCCTTGCCATCAACTTTTATCTACTGTGTCTTCGTCTTCATAGCAAGTTTTTAGTCACATTATACATAATGAGTGTAAACTCTATTCACAAACAATACAAAGTACAAATATGTAGTATAGTAACAACAACAGTATTAATTATAATTTGATGACGGTATTACACTGTCCCACAAAAGTGGCCTTCTTCTTCATCGCAACTACCAGCTTCTTTCTCCTTTCCATCTCCAGCCCATATCCTGGCTTGTAATCGTAAGTGTTCAGCCTGTCATAAGAATAAAACTCTGTCTACATAAACACGTAAAATTTGTATAAACATATCCATATATACCAAATACAACGAAATATTTCATGGTCTAAAAGTACAACCAATCGATACCGTTACGTTAAGAAATTCACATTGAATCATATTATCCCAATTCATTGTGATGATAGCAATGAAATACTCCCAGTACATCATGTCCGTGTTAAAAAATTAGTATAAACAAAAAATTTAATAAGGAACTGTGCCGTTGTACTCATTGTTACTGGAACTTCCCTAGATAAAAGGAACTTTTTGCTTCCGTATTCCGAGCAAGAAAACGGCACAGAACACTTCGATTGTCATTTTTACATGATAAAGTCTCGTGACATGATAAACTGCCATGATATTTTGACGCAACCTATAAACATCAGTGTTTTATATTTTTTCTTTCTAAGAAGGTCCTATACATTAAAAAAATAACGTTAGACGACAAGGAGAATTCTTTTTTTTTTTTTAAAACACGCACACGCTTTCTACACTCATAGCCCCACACTAGGATTTTCTCCTGTGTCGTGGGTGCCATGGACATACAAACACGAATACACAAACACCCAGACCTAGAACAGAAATCTAAACTCATCATCATTCATTTTTCTGTCTGGCCGGGAATCGAATCCGGGACCCACTGTGCGTCAGACCGGTATGGTGACCGCTCCGCCACGCCGGTCGTCAATTAACACGTTGCAAGGATTTTTTTTACAGTTTCCAGGTAGCAATCGAGCTTACAATCGACCGGATGGTAAGTGGCCTTTACTATCCGAAGACACATATAATAAACCCAGATAAAATCAGAGTCTTGCCTGAAATTGGCCACATATATAACTACCACAGAGGACTAAGTTGAAACGCTTCGGATGCATAGGTTTCTTATAAGACACCATTCAAACCGCTGCTTGCTTCTATTATTAGTTGAATCGAGGTGTGGCGACGGTGCTTTAATAAGTGGTTCTATTCGTGCTGGTATATCGTGACGTATGCCTTCAGGCTTGGATAGTTGCGGAGAGGAAGTGGGTTTAGTAATATAATGTGTACCGGTAGCTGCCATAAAATTAGAGTTTAAATTAATTGACAAATGAATTCACTAATCACGTGAACGAATCTCAGGCTTTACAGACAATTTAACTTGCTCAAATAAAGATTCATATAATCCAAAATCGTGACAACTCTATTTAAATTTCGCTCATGTCTTAAAATGTTCGAACGAAAATATGTACATTTATTTATTAAATTCTTTATTGAAATGAATTATAACTTTGTGTGTATTCGTAGGATAACGTGCGCAGTGTTCATAGAAACCACGCGTCCTTGTGTACGAAGTTGTGTGTTTAGCGCCTAATTCCCCGAAGTGCCAAAATAGGAGGGAAATGTTAAGCTAACGTTTGTATATCATTTGTGAGTAAAGTGCCGAGTCGGAAAGTAAGTCGGAACTCGTCATTTCCTGTATCACTTATTTATTGAATAAGGTCTGCTTGTTCTAAATTAAACTTGATGAAGACTTTCACTATTACTTGATATTTTTTTTACAATGTTCTCATGTGCCAAACGCCTCATAAAACGAAGATTTCATATCTGTCTTTATAAATATATGTGACTTAAGAAAAAATATCATAAGCTAGTATCTTCCAAGCAATTTTATTACAATTTCAAAATATTTTTACTATAGCCCTTAATTTGTGCCGCATCGGAGTCGAGTCTCTGCAAAAACGGATGCTTGGAGTAAAGCTTAGTATAAAATTGTTTAATTCCATGCACAATAATTTCAAAATACCTATTGCTTGTATTGATAAACCGTTTCACCTATTTATAAGGGGTTAGTTAAATGAAGATGTGTATAAAGCCGATAAGTACAAAGTATGTAAAACGTGCTATAACGCACTTTATAGGTAGTAATTAAATGATGTTAATAGTTATCGCTCCGATACAACACGACGGCCATAGTAACTAGTAATTAGACTACGATTTATTATAACTTCAGCTGTGTAGAACGCTATTTCACGCTAATTTGCGAAGAATGAGGTCTCTTTAATGTTTTTAATTAGGGGCTGTCCATTAATCACGCGAGGCTCGAAAGAGGGGAGGGATCCATAAAAAATCACGAAATATCACAAGGGGGCGTTAAAAAAGTTTTGAAATTTTTCATACGGGATTTTATATACCTACTCTCAACTTGCTAACCATCGAATACTTTAGATTTATTGGGACTTAGACAGCAGCCCGTTATATAATCAGTCGGTGTTCGTTAGAGGTCCTCTAGATGACGGCAGTAAATGTCGTCTTAAATCCTGAAAATCCTATTCAAGATATCTTTTCTAAATCAGATATTATATCCATATAAGTTTATTTTTAACGTTTTATGATATAAGAACATGAACATAGGAGGTGGCAGTTACTTTCAAATTACAGTGTATCTTTTACCTGGCATCAATTTTATTTTTTACTTCAATAATAAATATTCATCTGAACTATGAGTTGTAACATTTCTATAAAATTAACCGCAAAATATGGAATAAACGAGGGGCAATGAACAAGGCTTAAATGATGTATATTAAATAAACTCACGGCCATTAACTAGTTGCTAATAAATCTTCAACATTATCTTGACAAATAAAAGCTTTAATTTCAAGGAGAATAAACAAAACTCATTTTCCGCTAAGATAAGATGGAAAAGTCAGTTGGATGTTACATAGATTTCTAAAGAGTAAAGACAAATATTTTCAAACTATGTATTATGTCACCGTATCGTACCTTTACGAGTGGTACGAACAGATACGGCTGGTACTTCAATGTTCGGTACTGAACATTGTATGGAGAAACTAAGCGTGAATATGAAGAATGAAAGAATATAGGAATGGTTATATTCTTTTATAAATAAACAAGAAATATTCAAAATGAATCCCTACAACTAACACGTAGCGTAGGATAATATATTTTTTTAATAATAAACCACCCTTTTTAGGAGTTTGCCGCAAAATAGTTATTTAAAACTGCTATAATATGATTTTTGTGAATATTGCCCACTTTACAGTTTACTTTTGATATCCATATTGTTATGATTATAAGAAAAATAAAATTTCTAAATTGCCTATAACACTGTCAACTGAGTCCATTCCAATGTTACGTATTACGATCCATCAAACTGTACGGGCTGTAGAACGTGCCATATTTTAAATTACATACATGCATAGGATCGAATAACATCACCCTCCTGACACAGTTGGATAAAAATATCAAATGTCGATTTCGATTAGCGGAAATGATTACCTTGCATAGTAAGTGTGCTAGATTCATTAAATAATTTCGGCGAAAGCCGCATGCACGGCGGCTTTCGCGAATTTCTTTCTTGCCTCTTAAGGCTGGTTTATATTCCTAACACACTTTCGAAGCGCATATATCTTGTAAACGTATGAGAATATCGCTTATGAAAGCATCTTGCTCGCAAAATATGAATGTATTAGTAACTTCCCTATTTTTGTAACATAACGGCAGTGAAGAGTGCTCTAACCGCTCGGCCATGGAACATTCGCTTAGCGCTGGAAGCAACAGTGTTGAGCAAATTTATACTCTCGTTACAATTTGCAGCGAAACTTTGTACCCTATTAGATCACACAGTTTTGTCTTTAATACTTAACGCTGACTGTCACTTGGGCTCGTGTTCTGGATTGAGTGTGGTAAGGAAGACACTAATACGAGGCATTCCATCTTAAGTCCTCAAGAGAAACGCATCTATGGCCGACTTCAAAGAGGGCTCCAGTCCTATATCTGGTTAATTACTGATATCCATGGACGCTAGTGGTCACTTACCACTGGTAAAGAGCAACGTTTGCTACATCCATATCATAAAAAGTTACAACGAACAACATGTGGCCGAGACATTTTCGATAGCTTTAGCTACACAATCGTTGTGTGTTTTTTACGCAAAACTACATTGTTGACGTCCAGTCTGAAGCTCAGCCAAATATTAGCAGCGCGTCATTGTTACGCATTTTCTGTTTTGGTGTTTTTTTAGCCTTGACACTTTTGGCTGCAGACGTAAATTTGGTGGTAGGTTAATGGTTAATGCTATAAAATTAGCAAATGTTCGATATCAAAACAAATATAAATGGATGGGGAAGGTTAATAAGCGCTTTATGTGAAGTAATTAATAACGTCTTTTAGGGTTCCCTGCCGTAAGAGAAAATAGGAAATCCTTCCAATATTAAACCTTCGTTGTCTGTCGGTCTGTCAAAGGATGTCTCTTGAGACGAGCATGAAGACTATCAGATAGAAAATGGCACGCGGACATCTGCAATCAACCCTAAATATGATTGGAGTCATACCCGTGATCAGAGATGTCTTCTAACCTAACCTAACCTAAACTGCAATTCCTAATAGCAGTAAATGCACTCACGGTAATTTCTATGATTAAGAACATAATATTGAAACGTGAATTTCAACATCCATGATTGTACATTATCTAGTCGTCTTGTTAAACAACTTGATGTTTAACCTTCTTGGAAGTTTCAATTGCGTAATTGCATCAATCACAATTTATTATAATGTAGCTCTATTGTGTCATTTTGTTGCGCTTTATCATTAAGTGTGCTCGTTTAATATGAATATAAGTATCCAAGCTGAAACACGGAACAGTAAAGGCACGTTATATTTTATTGACATTAAAATATATTTTGGTTAATTTCAAATATGTCGAATATATTTATACCAAGAACAAGTAGGCTCAAGGCTCAAGTAGGGTAGGTGTATTAGTACCATTCGTACCTTTCTTAGTTCGCTCTTATAAATTTTACCAATACATTTGTAATCATTGCACCTTGAACGGAAGTTATGATATTTTTAAAGCAATTAAGAATACATTTTTCGCAAGATAATTAATTATATCGCAAAGTACAATGAAGCGCAAGACAGTTCAAAGTATTGTCTTTACTATATTCTCAAATTAGATAAATTTGACTTAAGATAATTAAGACTTGGTTGAAACTTGAGAACAAAATATCCATGTCAAGGATGTAAAAGAGCGCCCACAACTCAAAACCTACCAACCGACAGCTGTAGCGAACGTTAGAACGACTCAAGGCCGGCAAATAACCTTTTGCAAACCACACCTTTCTTTTAATCAAGTTCCGTCACATTAAGGAGATGATTAAAATACACATACGACCTTACCCGCGAGGGTCATTCGCCTGCAAACATTGATAAAAAAAAGCAGTCGAATTCAGAACCTCCTCCTTTTTTGAAATCGGTTAATAAATGAACAGATACAGGTTCAGTATTTATGACTGGCCGAAATACTGAATTAAATAAAATTGTAAAATTCAAAATTTGACGTTCTGTCATTACACTTTTACACACAGTCATTTCATCAATCGGTTATCGTCACGAACTATTTATAGTAATTATTTGTGTGGTGGTCACGGGACCTTGAAGTGGAAGTGCAATAGACTGACCGGTCGCCAAACCTTGTGCACGGAAGGAGGTATTTATATAGTTTACACCTTTTTTTCTATTGCCACTAGAACGAAAGGATTCAAATTGTGAATTTTAGGACTACCAGCGACCTATAACTCATGGTTACACAGGTTAACACAGGTAATGGAGTCCAAAAATTTCTAACTATACGATAAATTCCTGACAAAATGTACTAATTTTTCCTCCAAATCCTCCAAAAATATTTACAACGGAAAATCAGACGACAGAACATTAAAATGTTGGCCTTAATAGTGACAAACTATTCCAAGAAATTAAATGTAGGGAGTCAATAAAACGAGTTTAGTTACACGCGGTTAAAATCCTTATAATCATATAGTTTTCCTATTAACCAAAAAATACGTTAGAGCTAGTTTTTCATCTGCTAGCATTTTGCTGCTTGATTGATTTCGTAACCACAACCTTCTGCCACCCTACATTTCATTGAGACGGTTCTTTCGGTAAAGCGGTCAATGTCGCTGATAATAGAGATATAATAGAACGCCTAAAGTGTGTTCCGTGATCGACATACATTACTTACTAACATTCATTGTAAGAGCCAAGGACATGCAAAAAACATGTAAACGAAAACTATGTACTAGGTCAAACATCAGTTATTATTTAGATGTCGGATTAGGATTATTTGATGGATTAGAACATTGATTCATATCATAGAATAAAATGATTGCTGTAAAAACGAAGACGAACGCATCAGTAGAGATACAAGTCGCAAGTGCAATAAATGCAGACATATTTTTAGAAATAATCATAAATGTAGAAATTAGTGACGCGACGACATTGATTTTTGATTCTAAATGACGGTTAGTATGTTACGAAATGCATATATATATAGTTAATAATTTCTGGATTTGAATATAAATTTTGCAACACTCACATGTATTCACGCGTTGCTTCGCTATACGACAGAAATATCGTAGATATTGAATGCTAACTTTAACTATTTAGCGCACAATATTATATAACAAATGTTTGTTTAGACGTATGAACAACATACATAGCTACTTTGCATCGATAACAGCACAATTCAAAAATCATCAATTGTAAAGTAAAGGTAGAGTTTAATTGTTATTATATTATTCTGATGTTGATGGTACTCTAATTACATTGTGGCCTTTGGTCTTTTATTTCATTTTAACATCATTTAATAATAAGATAAACACAAAAAAGATCGTGTTCTTTTTATCTGACTCTTCTGTAAAGTTAGCGTTTCTGAGTAGTGTTATTATTCATGTCAATTTGTAACATGTTAAGTTACAGTGCACATTATATTACAGTAAAAGCGGTGTAATATTCAATTAATCAGCCCCTAATAGGTATTTTAAAGACACTATTACCTACTCAAATGATCCGATCAAAACTAAAAAGTAATTCCTTTACATCTCTCCTGATTTTTAAAGAAGCTTAAATGTAACATTTAACATTAAATTATAAATTGGCCTAGAAACTGTAAAAAGTTGTTAATCTACGCGGAATTCTGCTAAGCGATGATATCAATCGTATTACCTGCATAGAGTAACCACAAGTATTTGTTTTGTTATTATCTAGTTACAAACACAAACAGTTCTATATTTGCAATACCATGTCAATATCTAAGTAATAGGTAAATTCAGTGACGCGTTCGATTCCAGGTATAATTAATAGTACTACAATATTGTCTCCTCGTGATATCGAAGTTACTATTAAATCAAATGTATGTCGAAGCATTTATTGTCTATTGTACTATGTCTTTAAAATATATTATTTAAACGAAATACTTTAGATTTTACGTTAATAAAGTCTAGAGTACTCCTCACAGAATACAAATAAGAGTAATCCAAAATACATTGACATATTTCCTTAATATGGTTATTCCAAATGATAGGAAATGCTTATCAATGAGAGGCTGAGTCCCAGGTATTTCCCGTCGTATATATTTAATACCAGCATTGGAAAATATATTTGCGAATGAAACTGCTTTTTTGGTCCAAAGCAACGATAAAGAAACGTAAATAATAAAATAGTTTTTATATCTAATCATATTAGGTTTAAAAAACAATAATGTTGCTTATTCATACCAATAAATCAAAAGTCGATCTGTACCACGCGGGTCTTTAATTTAAGGCTATAAATCGGGTTATCCCGCCAAAAAATGGGACGCCTGATAAACTGATCACTATGTTGCTTATAGCTAAAAACACATAACCCTCCTTCTGCAGTCGTGCAATAAGGTGCACTCATGACATAATTAAAAGAGATACTTATTTAAGTACCTCTTACTCAGATACTTATTTAAGTATCTCTTTTGATTCGATTGAATCAGGATCAAGAAAAATGGAATGCATACAACAGAACACTTATGAAGGTACACATCATCGTCACATCTCCGAAAAATAAATGCCACTATATGTAAGCAAATTC
>DWNE01009320.1:0-10973 GCA_018249875.1 Cecropterus toxeus | reverse complement strand
CAAGTATAAAGTAAGTATCAAATTGGATTGTGGAGTCGTTGCTTGAATCGAAAAACGTTCAATTATATGTATGTCACTTTACATTTCTTTTAAACGCGGGTGAAACCGCGGGTTCAGCTAGTTTTCATATAAAGTACACCTCGTCAGTCCAGAGAAGCAACGTACCCACGTACAGTCCAGTACAGTACGTAAAGCTGTTTACATTTTTTTACGGGCGGCAATGACCGCTTACAAACATTTTATAACAACACTTCAGGCCCAGTGTCAGATATATATTTTCGGTAATAAATAATGTATTTATCTTCTATCTAGCTTACATAAATAACACATTAAAACCAAAATTTACTAAAACTTAAACTACAAACAGTGGCCGATGCTCGCCGATGGACATATATGATCAACCCCAGATTAAATTAGAATCCTACCTTAAGTCAACTAGAGACCAAATAAACAGTACTTAACACTTATTAGGCAGAAAAAGGTGCGGCGATGGTGCCGCGACAGTCGAACTACAAAGGTTTCTACCGATAGAAGGAGTTCTTGTTTGCTACTTCTTTAACAAAAAATAATCGTGTATAAAGAATTAAAAAGCATTTGCTCTCAAACGACCATTACTTATACTTAAAGTGAAAGAAATGTTGTTATTCTTTGAAAACAAATGCCAACAATCGCTCTTCTAATAATGCCTTTTTGTTTTCATTGTTACGTTTTATACGAGACTTTGAAATAAAACCTATTGTAGTATTCCATTACGGAAGTGCGCAACTTCTAGCTAAAATATCGAAAACAATATATCGGGTAGAATCCTTAATACTTTCCGAATGGCAAATTGTCGTGACTTTGCTGTGAACATGCTATATAGTCAATCGAAAGTCCAAGGGACCAAATCGCTCACGTTTAACAATGCTTAAAGTAGAATTTAATGGTGGCAAAATGAGTATATTTTTTATCTTATCCCTAAGCGCCTACAAGATCCACGGTAAGAGATGAGATGCTATTCAAACCCGACACCTTAAGGCATATTACAACTTGTGTCCATTAAACCTCGTAAGAGAAGTTATTAACGACTCGTCGAAGTAATGAAAACTAAAAAGCAATAACTCAAATAAGAACGGCATCCAATATCAAGGCAATACAACCAAGATCAAGTTCAGTTACGGTCGTGGTATATTACCATCGTAAATACTCATAAGGCTTACTCAATAGTGTTCCACTAAAGGCGAGAATCGAAACCTAACGAAAAAAAATAAATATTTAAGTGTTTCGTTCAAGGCAAATATTAAGGAGGAATTGGAATTTCAAAGGTGGTAGAACTATGTAGTTCAACCAGGGATGTACCACCGCAACACCTATTTCTAGCGTGATGCAGTTCTTGCGTTTCGGTGGAAGGGTGTGGTTGCCGGCTTACTTATATATGTGGCGACCATCTCAGTCCTCGGGAGTAGCAACGTACCTGTGATCGACTTCCGATAGAATCCCTGTTGTAGATAAAGTTGCTGTTAGTTGTTAATATGCATACAAGACAAGATTGCAACAGGAACTACATACATATATATGTAGCATATGTAGCATTATTAAAAACATAATATGACGAATTTTTAATATAAAATTATGACTTTTTATTTAATAAATATTAATTTTCATTAATTCCAAAAATTTCAAAAATTCGACATATATTTCAAGTATTTATACATATGATATATATATATATATATATATATATATATAAGACAAAAACTTATATACTAGTCACAAGATGTTATAAATTAAATATGAATTTAGCTCTTTACGAGATGCATCTATTCGCTTATCGCTTGTTGTGTGGTAAATAACAATATATGCATAGTAAAGTTTCATACTAGGCGTTTACCTACTTTTGCCGAAGCAATAAAATAATTGAATACATAATGTATTGTATAGGTAACATTGTCACATATATCCCTTAATAGGCATTATATGTGACAATGTTTGTATAGAAAACAAATATGCATTAAATACACCAGCGCGGTTAAAATAGATATTATAGGTTACATAATTTCGTATAAAGTTAAATTTATAGGAATGTATGAAACACTATTATAAATGAAATGTGAAAGGACTCCATGAATACCACATGTGCACAAAAATCAAGATGAAGTCGCACAAATTGTTTTTTATTTTGCACTTTTCAGCTTCAGCAACATTTTAAATTAAAGTATATCAGATAAAAATTGTTCGGCGAGAACGTCGCCAATGCGTGGAACTCCGTTACTGAATACGCTCCACGCTGCTAAGGGAATTTTCACTTCAGAATACTAAACTTGAGCTCCTCCACATGATACTAAGTGAAATCCTTAGGATGATTTCAGATAACAATGATGCTATAGAACTTTTACTTCAACATGAAGTAAAACGCTATGTCTGTAATCAGCTTTAGAACAATGTCAACAGTGCTTCAGTTCTGTTCATTAGGTGCGAAGACGTTTATGTTACGACTAAAGATATGGCACCTTCACTGAATCTTGGCCTTAATAAGACCTCGTAATAGGGTAACTACAAACGTTTACGTTATTAGGCCGCGTATAACTACAAGGTACAGTTTCAAGCATAATGCATATATGACTATGGGTACGTCAGCATAAGTTCTGTCCCAAGAACGAGCCCAATAATATCTGTTAGCACGAATGCAGTATAAATGTCTGACATTAACTGAAAATTTATTAATTATTATTAATGAAATTACACAGGAAGACATTACGCAATTAGTCGACTTCTACGACATCCACGGGAATCAAGAGTGAGATACTACTCAAGGCTGACAAAACATTGCATAAAAATACTTTATTTAAAGTTTTAAAAAAGGTTTGTCGGCCCGCGTGGCTAAGCGGTTACCATACCGGTCTAACGCGCAGTGGATCCCGAATGCAATTCCCGGCCAGACAAAAATATGATTGCTGAATTTAGATTTCTGTTCTGGGTCTGGGTGTCTGTGTATTTGTCTTTGTGTGTCCATTGCACCCACGACACAGGAGAAAATCCTAGTGTAGGGTGTAACTGTATATGAGTATAGAAAGCGTGTAGCAATAAAGAAACCATGTATATTACCTTTAATTTGCAATATATAGATAATCGAAAAAAAAAGATTTCTTTATCCTTATATTTTACTTCAACTCTCAACTTCGTTTCAATTGTTGGTAACATTCTTTCCTTTTTGCCTCGTTTGCATTGAAAATATTTTTCGACCTCATAAAATTTTCGAGAGACCACAAGTTATCCTCACAATAATTACATAATCCCGTTGGCGACCCTTATCTTTCTCAGCTGACATGTTTTATTCACACTAAATTGTTTTGGTGTTAATTTTCCGGGTCGTTGTCAAATTTGAAGCTTACATAGATTAGGTATGTTTTTATGTTACTTGCGGCATATGTAAGCGAAGAATATTTAATACTTATTAAACGTGAGGTAAACCCATGTCACTTGGTTTTAATGCAACCATAAAATTTTCTTTACGAGTGGACGAATATATTACAACAGGGGAGATACCATCGCCACAACTATTTGTAGCGTGAAGCAATTTCGTAACGATGGAAAGGATTAGTAACGTGTCATTGACGTATGATGATGATGATAACGGACTCACTCTCATATGAGGTGACCATCTGGTCCTCGAGAACAGCAATGCATCTGTGATTGACTTAAAATAGGAAGTTGAACTTCATCTTCTTGAAAGGGTGTAGGTTTTAGGTATGTCTAGCTGTCCTGTGTATGTCGTATCCCACACATATCAGCTAACAGCAGTTTGTTGTTTGTATAAAGACTGCGCTCATTATAAGCCACACATACTTATTTTTTTATTGTTGTTATAAAACTACTGCATTTTGTTTTTAAAGACATGGTTTAAACTAGTAACATCGTTAAAAATATTTTAACAAAAAACCCGACTGCTGCAAACGAAATTATGTTCATAATGATTCAATACATACATACATACAAACATACGATTCTTCTGACGCAGTCGGGTAAAAACTTAACTTCTCTAAGTAACTTTCGTACAAACAGAGTTGTTAAGCTTAACAAATTAATTACGCAGCTCAAGTTTGTGTTCATTAATGACGTAAATCGTAACTGACTGATGGCCGGTCTTAATAACGTAGTTATCTTTGACAATCTCTTAAAATTGCTACCATTACTAACTACAGCTATGTGTTCAGGGTAACTTACCTTAGATAGGAAGTTAATATTGCTTTTTGAACTATATTTTTATGGACTTTACGCTTACCATTAAAGGAAAAGCTATAAAAAACAAACGTAAAGCGCTTCAATAAGCTACTGACTGTTTTGTTTGGTTTATTCAAATTTCTACTGTTTTTTTATAATATTGAAGTAGCAAACGAGCATGCAATATATCTAATGGCAACTTTCTCTTGCCACATCTGAAATCAACTTCAGATAAGGTCAAGAGTCTTAGCTGAGGATGTTTACATCATAGCTACTCCTGAAAACTAAGTTGGAGCGGCTCGGATAAGTATGTCTTTTTAAACCTTCCTGCGTAAATCCCTTCAAAACAAAAGCAAAGCGTAACTAGGCAGACATTTAGAACTAATAGGAGAACTAATAAGTGTGGCCGTGGTGCTTCCTGCGTCGAAGTGCAAAGGGTTCTACTACCTTCAAACCACCACCGTCTCCTTGCGTTATAGTAGAAGAATGTGGAGCCTAGTTGAGCTACTCGTAAATAATTATGATAAAATATTGGTTTTATAACACCGAAGATTAAGGGTGTTTTCAGGCCAAAACAGAGCAGCGCCTGCCACTGCTTGGTACGGGTGGTCTCAGAATGAGAGAGTTTTAGGCCATAGTCCACCGCGCTGGCCAAGTGCGAATTGGTAGACTTCATACACCTTCGGAGAACTCTTTTTTTTTTAGAAAACTCCCAGATGTACAGGTTTCCTCACGATGTTTTCCTTCACCGTAAAATAGTGATAATTAAATTCTAATACGCACATAATGTTATAAAAATCAGTGATGCGTGCCTGGGATTTCTCGGGAACCTCGGACCTTCAATTGTGAAGCCTTGTTTCAATCATTAAGCTATCACTGCTCAACCACTGCTATTACTAGGCGAAAAAGGATGTATTTTTGGTGCTTCCGTAGTCGAACCACAAAGTTACTTAAGGTAGTACTGAAGGTACAACAGGACAGAGAAGATAATGATGTTAAACATTAAGCTGATGTGTTTTGGTGCAAAAACAAACCCTTTGGAGGAAGTCATTAACCAAAGATAAGACCTATCCGACGTTAACTTTAGCGTTGCGAGAATTTTGTTATTGCGACGGCTGTCATAGATAGATTGGAGGTCGCAGAAAAACTGATACCAAACCGAGTTTAACTGTCGGTAAATAATTGCGACCTTTAGTCGAGAGCCATGAAAATTTCGTTTTAAGCATTTATCCGCTCGGCCGTGGAACATTTCCTTGGCGCATGGCGAGATTGGCGCTTGGGGAATGGAAAGTGTCTGCATTGAGCGATTAAACAAACAACTTTTTAAACGCTACAATTTTCAGCGACAGTTTGTGGCCTTACGTCTTGTAAGGCCACAAACATAAATGCATTAATTTTAATCAGAGGTCCCCGAATTTCTTTCCGAAAGACCATTTTCAAAATTTTGCTGATTGCGGACCCCCTGCAGCTATATTTCTATCATATTCTCTAAACTCAACGAAAAATGTGAAGACTAGATCTTACTACGGAAATTAGCGTTTGGGCTGAGTTCCAGCCACGAAAAAGACAGAATGCAACCCGACGACCAAAAAAAGCAACATCTTTGACATCGGTGTCTCTACGAGAAGATTGCCAAATCTAAATAGTCTTAAGCACCGAAGTCTCTACGATTTAATAAACGAAAAATATGAAATTTCGCTTATAAATTGTGGACCCAAATTACTACTACTACTACTACTACTACTTATTAATTTTTTCACACCAACGAAAACCCCTCTCGAGTCTCTCATGAACCCTTCGAGGTCCATCTGATCCACTTTGGAAACTAAGGATTTTACCGCTCAACAGCAACGCATGCAGCATAGAGCAATTGACGCTCGAAGCGAATATGTTACCCTCGGATATATGTATCTTATAAGGTCACGAAATTACAGTGAAAAATGCAGAAACTGAAAACTTTCAGTATCAAGCAAATGTGGCAGAGCGGTAAGTCTTCAACACTAATGAAATAGCCAAAAAAGGCTAACAACATAACCATTGTCTTACAATTCTCAACACAACAACCACATTAACTAATAACATGTGACGTGAAGTAACTTACAGCGGAAACCGGAAAATTGTGAATACACACTCAAATATCAGGCGACCATCTCGTCATTAGTAAAACATCTTTAATCAGCATGAGGTACAACCAATCTCCTATGGTTACAGATATCCATGAACACAGTAACCACTTACCATCAGCTTAACCCTCGATCAGGTGGATTCAAGTTTGCTTTGCAAACTGCTTGTTCGCTACTACAATGTTTCAAAATCTAAATATACCCGCTTCTATATGAATAAATCGGAAACGCGCAGCGTTCACATTTTGATACAGCAGGTACTCATTTTATAATTAAAAATAATGCCTCTTTGCCAGATTTTTCATCAGCCCTTCGTCTCGTATGAATTCAATTCAATTTTTTTAAGACAATACTTGCGGATATGAGATGTCTCTTTACCTACGCACTTCGCGGATATGAGATTCTGAACAAATTTTATATGACACATTATTTCTTCTTAGTATTTTATCAACTTATTGCTATTATTAAATTTATTCATTACAGAATGTACGGTTATACATGTAAATAAATTTATTAAAAAATACGTTCTTGAATTGTTTAATATAAACCATTTAAGCTTTTACCGCTCAAAAGTGGTTCTACTCCCCAGGCATCATCGACACCCATTCTAGGGTGCCGTATTCTATTCCATAAAGGGCTTTCTTTATTTCTTAGGCTATACATACGAAAACGAGTAGTAAGTATAAATAAAGAGGTTGAGGATCTCCTCTATCCCTTTTTAACCTCTATATGAATGATCAAAAAAGACAATAATTCTAAACCATGATTCAGACTTATTACTATGTATGATAATTTGCCATTAAAATATATATTGCGTAGAAATTCGAAAAACGAATGACAAAAAGTTGAATAGTATAGAACTTACATACGCTTGAATGTTCCTTGTAGCGCCCTCTATTAAAGTAAGTCAAATATAATTTAGCTCAAAGTACCAAATGATTTTAGGCTAATCATGTAGATGTCGCTACTAAGTTAGAATATTCGAATTTCTCAAGACATTCGAACATTCAATTTTTATATATGAAATATAAATATGAATCTCTACAATACAGGGATAGTGAACTAGTATCTCAATACTGTACATTTATTGTATTTATACTCTCATACAAACTGGTGGAGGATGATAAGACTTAATGGCCAACTCAAACGCTTTAAAACCGTTCATAAGGTACCTACCACTACAAAGGTTTAACGACTATTATCAAAGATAACAGCCAGGGTTGACGGCTTAGCTGTCCTGTAATGCAGCTCAACCCTTCGAAATATTATAATTTGAGAAATAACCCCAAATGAGATAAAATCCCTGTGCTAATCTTACGAATTTGGTTCTAAATTTTAATGGTTATGATGTCGTATTTTAATAAATATGCAGTGAAAATTTTAATCTGTCTGTTTCGAAAAAAAATCACGATACTAAAGTCATTTTGTAAGATATTTTAGCCTTTATTTCGATCATCAAGGTTCTGTTATTTTTAAAATTATAGGAATCGCAGTTACTCAAATCCATATTAAAATGACGAAAAAAGCATAAGCGCGCGTGTTTCTGAGATAGGTAGGTACTGAATGATACGGCGTAGGTTTATTACAGAAGCAGTTTTAAATAATATAAAAAAGAGCTTCAGTTAAAATAGCGATAAATTTGATTTAAAATTGAAGTAGCTTACAAGCAAGCTACACACCTGATAGTATGTAGCCAGTGCCGCCCATGGACATCTAACCAACAACAACTTCATACGGAACAGGGGTTCTATCAGAAGTCAATCACAGATGCGTTGCTGCTCCCAAGGACTAAGATGCCCCATATGATAATGAGCCAAGATGGCTAACGCTAAGCTACAATAAATAACGACTGGAAAGATTGCCGGTTAGAAGCCAACCGACACGAATTTAACCTATTTTTTATTACCTACCTGCAATTACTAAATACATATTTAAGGCCCTTCGGAGGAGAGCGAAATGGCGCGCTCTGAGATGCTCCAGTTTTCGACACGAGAAGTCACATTGTATACGCTAATGATGGTCGGCGCTATCCTGCCAAACTATTGAGCCTGACTGAGAAGCGACGGTCAAGTGACATATCGTCTGACTCACTTGTAATAATTATATTTTCGTTACAATAAAACATTTCTCTGCAATATAGGTACACTTTATTTACAATACTTTGGATGCATGATTATCTATAAATAAAAACTTATAATAGATATATTATGTGTGTATAAAGTTTTAGTACAACACTTTTTCAACAACAACAAATATTCATTTTACACAATGTAATCGCGTGTAATTAATATCATTTAAACATATTCGCCGTAATCATACAATTAACATAAACTATATTAAATTTAATATTTAAATCGGAATAATTTAATATATAACTCGAATTTCATATATAACATATCGGAGTTGTAAAAATACTTCGCTGTTACGGTAAATACTTTTACAAGTCTTAATTTATCTTAAATTTAATAATTTTACGCTCCTATTTACAGTTGTCTACATAATATATGTAATATTTTGAATGGTAATTCGAGGCTAACAATTATGCAAGAAATATATCTCAAGAATCATCGCAATACTGCATAAAATGTTTAATAATGTTATTTAAAATAACAAGATAGCGTTGTTTATTAAAGTTTTCACAGTTGTAACTAGATGATGCTGTTTTCTACATATATATAGTTTACAATCGGTCAAATCCTGCACGATTTTCTAATTTAAACACAATAAAAATCACTTTTCAGGTTCAAGAGTAACTCCTTAGAAATTAGTAAAATATAGTTTTACTTATTACGCACAAGGCTCTTGATGTTGCAATATTAGATTACATTTTTAAAGAAAGCATATAGAATAATACCTTAAATAAAAATATGTTTAAATTTTCTTGCTAAAGTAATACGGCCAATAAGTATAACGATACAATATCGCATTAAATTCCTTGTTATTAAATTTCTAAACATAACACCAGTTGTATTAGTGAAACTCTCTCTGAAAATTTACTATAAAAAAATGTCTAAGACTTCACCTCGTAAACATCATCCCTATTTACCTTTTAGTAGTTTAGATTCATCAATTTCCTCATGTATTTTCTAAAATACGATCTAAACATGTTTATCGTTTTGTGCTTCGTCCCTTGATGCGTTTTGCATGCTTATATTTGATTTGACACCAAGGGCATCAATAACTATAATATATAAAAAAAATTCAAGACGATTGTGTCAAAAAGTTATCTTCATTATGCCCTTTCACCTAAAATATTGATGATGTCATGGGTGTCCCATATTTTCATAAAAAATCCAATTAGGCTTTTAATAAAGACATACATAACTTTATTTGTTTACAGACATAACCATATTATATGTATTCATGTTGTTCAAGTATTCAATTTACAAAATCCCTGTGCTAACTACCACCTACTGGTTTATTAATCGTTAATAAATAATTATAGGTACATTTAAACTAATAGTTTTAAATAACGCATATCGTATTACAGCAATTAATATTACATGAATAAAATGTACCAAATTTCTACACTTACTACAATCATAATAATGATTGTATCTCAGACCGAAAAAAATGAGCTGTCAAACAAAACATTACACCATATGAAAATGCATACAACAGTATATTATAGTCATGTCAATTTTTGTCTGATAAGGAAAATCTAAGATTCGTAGGTATTTTATTTATATTTTTAACGTTTATGTCTACGGCATTCCAAAATTGTGAATGTAAATGTAGAAGCGATAGATCCAATAGAATCTACTTTAGAGGTGTGATACCTTTAAATACATACATAATTCTAATTTGAAACAGATTTACGTTTTACGTGTCAGTAAAAGGTGCTGCAAATATAAAACATCCATAGGCGCATAAATAAGATACACTGCATACTGTATCTCACTTAAATCTTATAAAAAAACTATAAGATGTAAAGTCGATCACATAAATACATATGTAGTGATTTAAATCAATGTTCCGCTGGACATTGTCTTCTTTGTTTTTATTTTATTGAAAGCATGCTTATAAAATATTTTACATTTACACAAATAGTCTTACGTATCCTCTGACATTATAGTATACATTATTACATTTATATAACAATCTACATATTGTAAAAATATATCAACAATCACCCTTTTAATATTCTTTAGCTAAATACTCGTAAACGGCCATTTTTACAATTGAAAAGTATTGACTAGAAACATTCAATAATTTAAATTTATATTAAAAAAAACTTATAATATTACAGACCGACCGGAGTCCGATTCTCGACTAGGATATCTTAATGATGATCTATTTGGATCGAAGATGATCATGTGCCTAAGCAATTAATTAATTGTACTACATAATTAAAATAGGATTATCTTATAGCTTAGGAAACGAATAGAATTTCTTACATCGTTATTCAATATTACAATTTTTATTTCCTTGTAAAACCTATTACAATCAATACATACTGTACATTCGTATATCTCACTGCAAGGATAATATAAATTCCTAATTCCTTGAACTAATGACTTAATGAGTAGTACATAATACAACTATATTTCTATAATGTTATTTTTTCTGATCAAATCAAATCATTTATTTGCCCAAAGTTGAGTAGTTACATAATTATTAAGTCTTTACAATGGTCATCAATGATCATTC
>DWNE01009319.1:0-10973 GCA_018249875.1 Cecropterus toxeus | reverse complement strand
AGGCGACCACAGAAACATATTTTATGCCGCCGTTTCGATGTCGGTCGCGTGTTTTCGGTCAGGTATAAATCTGCCAAGTTTGGGAACAGCTGACAGTTTTTGCCTTGATTTTGCTTTGACAGCCTTGTTTGTTTTAAGCTGTAAGAATTCATATAATATGTGATATATGTTTTACTAGCTGACCCGGCAAACGTTGTTTTGACATATAAATTGTTTCTAGTGTAGACAAAAAAATCCTAACTTATTGTAAATGTGTAAGGAGGATTGATTGATCAGTTATCGACCGGGAATGAAAAATGATTAAATTACTAAAATTACTATTAAAAAATAGGGGTTGGTGATAAAAGGTTAACAATTTAGGGTTGTATGTATTTTTAATGCGACATAATAATAAAAATAAAAAATGGCTTAAAAATTAAAAAAAATATATTAAGGGTGGACAACCCTTATCACTAAGGGGTATGCAAAATAGATGTTGGCCGATTCACAGACCTACTCAATATGCGCTCAAAATTATATGAGAATCGGTCAAGCCGTTTCGGAGGAGTGCGGGAAAGAACATTTTGACACGAGGATTTATAATATGTTTTATTATATTATAATATTATTTGTGGGTTTTTGATGTGAAACATCTATAGGCGCAGGTAACCCTGATTGTTGGCGTGGCGATGCTTGCATTTATTTATTTTAGCGCCATCTCTTATTCATTGACGGAACAATTTAGTATCGAACAAAACTAAGCGGGCAGTGTTATTAGTATTCATAGATGGCGTTATTTTCATCATGCTATATATTAAGTCCCTGTCGCAATATTGTCATTCCCCGTTAACAAAATCAATTGTATCAGTATCAGTAATTCATAATCACACGTATGTTAGAATGCAGATGTACTAGGGGAACATAAGCTTTGCTGCATAACAACGAGTTACTGTCTTTTGAACTTATTTGCCCGTTTTGTATACAAACAGACATACAGTGACTGTATCTCATGGTATTATATATTTACATATTATATATAAAATGTAAACCGTAAACTTTGAGTGAGTTCACACACCGAGCGTTTTTCTTTTTTTACTGTCCATTAAACGAAGCGGTAACCACGCCCATAACACCCGAAAAGAATATTTAAAAAAATCTTATTGATTATTATTCTTACAAAAATCTTACATAATTTTCATCGGGTCTATTACAATAATATAATCGTGAAACCAATACGCTAAGGTAGTATTTCATAACAAAACTGCCTAAGACACATAACCTACATGATTACATGCTGGAGGCCTAAGCGATTATGGGATAATAAACAGTTAAATATAGCATATGGGTCTGATATTTCACTAAAATTATGACCCTGAAAATGTTATCGTTCCTATATTATAACGTATGCACGTATCTACAATTGTTTATCTATATTATTTATATTTATTGGCATAAGAACTATATTTTTATATGAATAACGCTAAGCTCATAGTCCAAGAATAGGATTTCTTGTAAGGTAGAAGAGTCTTAGCATGTATGTGTAATATCAAGGTCGTTTAAGGTTTCCAATATGCTAGGCTTGGCAAAAAGTATCTTTATTGGAGACCTATTGCCAGCAGCGGACGTCAATGCCCCTCAAAGGGCCATAAATGAATGGGTGGATGCATAATGCTTATTTGAAATTTGTTCTGATATAATGGTCTGGGCTATCAGGTAAATGTCGCCACGCTTACCGGTCCTTAACCGTTGTCCTCAGAAGGCACAGGACAGGTTTTAATGGCCGACCTATTTGGAAGGAACGATCTCAATTAAAGATATAAGATTTTACAGGAAATCACATATAGGCTACATTATATATAATATTTAGTGTCTACTACTAAATCGCTAACAGACGCACGCGATCAGAGAATGGTTGATGGATAGCTCGATTATTTATCTTTTAATATAACTACATGCAAACTTTTAATAGTTTGTAAATAAATGACTAGACGAAGAAGGTTCCACGACTGCAACAAAATATCATTAATATCCCGACCGGTAGCATAAAAGTACAATAAATCCTAGATTTTACATAAATTTACTATCGCGTGTCTCTGTTCCTTGATATCTACGCAAAATTGCCGTGGTTCCCACAAAATTAATTCAGGACGATAAATTGCCTAAATTTTGAAATCACGCTTTTACGCGAATTCGTAGCTTTATAACCAAATTTACGTTCCAAGTTATTAACATTCACATTTGCAACTTAACAATAATTACCCGAAACATTTTGCGTGGTTTATGTTTCGTTGTTTTTAATTATATTGTTTTTGTTGTAGGCGTTAACTTTTGGAGGCATATCCAAACCGTCATTAAGTTCAACGTGGAATAAATACAGACCTATCTATTTTTATTTAAATTTTGATTGCGACGTCGACTCAGTAGGGCCTGTTACCATATCTGAATGATGAATTAAGATTCTGTTCTGGGTCTGGGTGTACCTACGACTGTACGTGTATTCGTCTTTGTGTGTCTATGGTAGTCACGACGTAGGATAAAATCCCACTGAAGATCCTTTTCACTTCAGTTTAATCATGTCAAACGGGTCACGGAAAATGTCTTTTTCCGTAGTTATTAATATCTTAATGTCTTTCCAGGAGCATCTCAACACATTAAGGGACGAAGCACCGGGAGTGGATCCAGTGAAGTTGGAGCAGCTGCTGTCGGCAGCATACGCTCTGATCAGTCCTGAGTTGCAGCAGATCAGCCTGCCTGATTTTCCTGTGGACAATCTACATGCGGCCGCGTTGATTTTAGTAAGTGAGAGAACTGATCGATCGATGAAGTGATGTAGTAATTTTTAAGAAGTTTCCGATATAATTGGAAGGATTCTACGTTGCAAATTCGGAGGCATCCCTGTCAGATCTATTTTTGCCTCTTTTGTTACGAGGGGGAAACCTTCAAAAGGTATTTGAAGCCGTGGGAGCAACGCCAGGTTATGTGGAATTTTACCGCACTAAAACCCGCCCGGTGGCCGTCCTTAGCGCTGTGTAGAGGACTCCGGGGTCTCCAACAGAACACAACAATGTTAACCGCTATATGTTCTGGTTTGAACGTCGTATGGATACATGTATTCCAGTCTTGCCAACTTATTCGTCACCATACAAACCATCCATCCTGCATTTCGTCCTAATATAGTCGTCATAAAGTAGTCACAATCTTTAAACAGCGAAAAATATCTAAATCAAAACAAAACCAATGGTTCCTGCGTGATCGAGTAACACGCAGATACACACCATCTCATTTTTATATACATATTAGTATAGAGTATATGTATAATAATACTGTCCACTTACGAAGAATAAAGGTCTAGCAGAACCCTAGCACCTTTTTCAAATATTTTGAAACGGCTGTATACACAACTAGCTGTGCCACGCGGTTTCACCCGCTACTACATAAGAAAGAACAAACAAACATATATAAAATATAGCCTATAGCCTCCCTCAATAAATGTACTATTCAACACCAGAAGATTTTTTCAATTCGAACCAGTAGTTCCTGAGATTAGCGCGTTCAACCAAACAATCTCTACTGCTTTATAATATTATTATAGATACTTAGTACAAGGCCACATTTTAGGATCACATAAGAAATACATTTTATTCCTCATAAACGTTATTTTAAGAGCCTTATCCAGTATCGATATGGTTCCAAGACAAGGTTTTACGTATGGAGTTTATGTCTCATGTAATTCTGGTGTCGTGCGAGCGTTGACCCTGAGGTCGTTATGGCATCCGGTGGCTTCATGCGAACCTGTCATCATCGATCAAGGTCAAGGTATAAATGGAAGTTATTTCTAGTGTAACTTAAATATTTGGAAGGAAAACTTCTTTTCATTTGCTCGTAGAATAAGAAATATGTAAGAAAGTAATTAGTGAAATTGGAAGAAAAAAAATGACTGTTTTTGTCTTAAAAACATAACTTTGGTAGGAGAACCATTGTATACCTTTGTAGAGACCAGGTAGTAGAACCATTGTAGGTTGATCGGGGAAGTACCCCCCACTATACCTATTTTTAGCATGAAGATAAAACCTAAGGCTGTCACATTGCCCCTTTCCCTCTCCTTGGGGTGCCAAGTATATTATCACTTCCTTTAAACCTAAAGAAATAAGTGACATGCAACAATGAAAACAAATATTTATTTCTAGCGTGAATCAGTTCTTGCGTTTCGGCGGAAGGGTGTGGTTGCCGGGTCACTTTTATATAAGGCGACCATCTCAGTCCTCGGGAGTAGCAACACATCTATGGTCGACTTCATATAGAACCCCTGTTCTACATGAAGTTGCTTACAGATGTCCATGGGCGGCAGTAACCACTTATCATCAGGTGGGCTGCTTCCACGTTTGCTACTTCATATTTATAAAAAAAAATAAAAAAAAAGTATATCATCATAAAAAGTTTATATTTATTTTTGGTTTATTTTTCAGGAACGAACCCCAGATCTTCCTATACACAAACTTCTATATCTCCTCTATCCATACAACAGTTTCTTAACAAGAGATCATATTAAGAACGTGCAAGGTGTTCTTCAAAATCTAAAGATCGAGACAACCCCCAAAATCAATATATCTTTGCACGGTATCCAAGCCACGGGAGATCAGGCCTTAGTCACTATGGACATTAATGGCAGTAAGGGTCAATTTCCCGTGCCGTGTGGTGAAAGACTACGGAATAGGGAAGAGAAGGGGATAGTTAAGACAGAATATCAGACTCAGTTACTGAACGAGCTGCTATTGAGTCATAGTGTTGGAGATTTTTGCGTTATTGGTAAGTTTTGGTGTAACATAATACCATGAGTCACTAATTGGAGCCGTACGCTATTATTACCAGTGTAAAATGATTTTAAAGGTTCACTTCATGATGGTAATAAATTTATTACTCATTTAAATGGTATATGAGACGACCATCTTAGTTCTCGGGGTTCCTAACGCATGTGTCATACCATCAGGTGGACTGCATGCTCGAATGTTGTTTTTAATGTTATAAAAATAACAAATAATAATATATTTAACATTAAATAACTTTTATATGGTGTTCATCAAATGGTGTGGCGTTCTATGTAATATAATGTGTGTTGTGTGGGCTATTGTATTAATAAAACATATGAAGTAAAAAGTTAATAATCAATATATTGTAAGGAAACATGTATGAGACAGGTATAGTGCCACAACAATTTAATAAAATGTACGTGTAACGCCATCTATCATTTATTGAATCATATACATTAAAAAAATATAAGTGACGAGAATACGAGTCAAACATAAAAATTGTGTGTGCGATTCTCATATTCTATCCCATTCTCACATTTATTTGTTTGTTTCTTTATCATGGTGCATTTTCGTTTCATCTAGTTTGAAATAGCAACTAAAATACTACACTACTACTAAATACAATACTCTTAACAGGTCCAAAAGGTTGTGGGAAGAGTCTGCTAGTCACACAACTAGCGTCCTTACTGGGCTATACGATAGAGCCCATAGTCCTCTACCAGGACATGACTGCACGTGACTTGGTCCAGCAGCGGACGACCTTGGACAACGGGGACACTGTGTGGAGGAACTCCGCACTAGTTGATGCTGCGTTGAAGGGCCACTTGGCTGTGTTAGATGGTTTGCATAGGATACATGCGAGCACCCTGGCTGTTTTGCATCGGTGAGTATGTTTGAAGTTTAGAGGTGGTAGAACCAATGTAGTTACACCGGGGAAGTACCACCTCCACGCCTATTTCTTTTTATCTTAACTTTAACTTATAAAACACGAGTTGTATTTGAAGTCAATCACAGATGCGTTGCTACTCTCCAGGACTTTGATGATCACCTCATATGCCAATAAGCCGGCAAACATACCTTTCCACGGTAACGCTAGAAATAAGTGTGGCGTTGGTACCTCCCCGCTTGAACCATACCCGTTCTGTCACCTTTTGTTTAACAAGACACCGCCCCGCGAAAAGTGGCGGTCAGAAAAAGCCATCTTGACAGTGTAAATTAAGCAACTCTTTTTGTGTTTCAAATGAGCATAGGTGACTACTTTCCATCGTAGCCTGTATCTTATTGCTTAATTTTATTATAAATAACACGATTATGATCCCCCCCTATTGAATTGTTTTAAACGTTTAATCATGATTCTTAATGGTTTTATTGCCAAGCATACATTTCTTTTAAATTTGGAAAGTAGTAAGCTCGATTTCAATTTGCCATTAAGTACACGTTAAATCTTAGTAAAAAAAATTATAAAGAGTGTTGTTTTATCTTTCATTCATTCCATTCACTCTTTCCTCAAGTAATATCTCGTTATCTTGATATATTTCAAATCAACTCAACGTCAACGTATTTTTTATAATAAGCCGGTTATATATTCCAGATTGGTGCACGACCGGGAGCTACAACTGCACGACGGGACTCGGCTGGTGCGTCACGATAGATACGATGAACTGTTATCCCTCGGGATAACTGAAGCAGAGCTGGAAGAGAGCGGGGTTAAGAGGATACATCCGGCGTTTAGGTAGGTTAAGCGATAAAGGAAGTTTTTTTTTTATAAGAATGAAGTAGCAAACGAGCATGCCGCCCACCTGATGGTAAGTGGTTACTGCCGCCCCTGGGCTTCTGTAAGCCACGTCATAAAGAACTGGAGTTTTATTTAAAGTCGAGCACAGATGCGTTGCTCCTTCAGAGGATTGAGATGGTCGCCTCATATATAAGTCAGCCGGCAACCACACCATTCCACGAAACCGCAAGAACTGCTTCACGCTAGATATTGGTGTGGCGATTGTACTTCCTCGGTTAAACAACATTGATTCTACCACCTGGAGAAGTATGAAGAAAGTGTGTAGTTTTGTATAACTTAGAAAGGAAGATTAAGGAATCCAAATCCAAAATGTTTTGAATAAAAGATGAATTCTGGATATATTAATATTTCTTAACATGGTAGTTAATGTAGATATTAAGAACCGTGCAATTTTTTTAGGAGTAGCAATGTATATGTGATTCATGTAACCGGCAGGGTTATTGTCTAATTAACATCAGATCAGATTTTCGATGTTATTTTTACTGTATGACTTATTTTTACTTATTGACGACCTGCGTGGCGGAGCGGTCACCACACCGGTCTGACACGCAGTGGGTCCTGCCCAACCAGAAATGTGAATGATTTAGATTAGTTTAGGTTTCTGTTCTGGGTCTGGGTGTTTGTGTATTCGTCTTTGTGTGTCCGTGGCATCCACGACACAGGAGATAATCCTACTGCGGCACTATGAGTGAATAAAGCGTTTATTATATTAAAAGTATAATGATTACATGAAAACAATGATAGAAAGGACTGTAAAACAACTACAACTCCAGAAATCTAATTTCAGAATTATTGCTCTGGCAGAACCACCGACCTTAGGACGAGGACAGCAATGGTTGTCGCCAGAAATATTAAGTTTATTCATTTTCCACGAAATGAGGAATTTAAGCCAACAAGAAGAGATATTTATAATTAATTCTTTGGTATGTAAAAGTATTTTCATGTTTATTAATTCTGTAGAATTCACCATAAATGTATTAATAAAAATATTAATACATACACAGCATATATTGCATACAAACTCAGCTATAAATGTAAGTTTTAAAATAATAACGGATACTTTTAAAAATAGGAATAGATAGTCATTAAACAGTGCAATGATTAATTATAGATAAGCAGAAAAAGTTGTATATGATGTTGCTTTTTAATTCTACATGCAAAATTGAGTCGTATGATTTATATATTGGGTTTACATTAACATTATTTCTCTTGACATTTTTAATGAATGTATCTAGACTTTCCAGTACTAAATTGAAGACAATAACAAACAAATTAATTGATCACAAGATTATCATTTAATTTTGTTTCAGTACGGTGATATATCTGATCCTCTGCATTCCATAATAAACTTAGCGGATCAACTTCGTAAATCTGATGACAGTACTCTAAAGAATCTCTCATCCTCATTATCAACAAGACAGCTTCTACGGATAGCGAGTAGAATGTCTAAGTACCCAACAGACTCAGCGTACGAAACCGTTCAGCGAACGTTCTTAGCTAAATTCCTTCCAAACTTAGCTAGAAAAGCGCTAGATGGCGCTAGTCAGAAGATTGGCATCGAGCCGCCGACGAAATTCGGAATTTTTGGCAAAAAATCAGCTAAAAGAGTAAACTGTACGGTCAAAAATAACGTGCTCACTATTGGCAACACGAGTACAGAAGTATTTAAAACGGAAGCTCTGACCAAAGTCCCAGATATCCTCTTCTACGATGTACCGCAACATATCGAATTGCTGGAATGGTTGCTCCAAGACTTTCTTCTCGGAAACCATCTCTTGCTAGTCGGGAATCAGGGCGTTGGGAAGAACAAAATTGCCGACAGACTTCTACAACTCCTGAATCGACCGAGGGAGTACATACAGCTCCATAGAGACACGACAGTTCAGTCTCTAACCGTTCAACCGACAGTACGAGAGGGTGTGGTCATATACGAAGACTCCCCGTTAGTGAAAGCGGTCAAATATGGCCACGTTTTGGTAGTAGATGAAGCGGATAAGGCTCCAACACACGTGACCTGTATTCTTAAAACGTTGGTCGAAAACGGAGAGATGATTCTAAGCGATGGTAGACGGATTGTTCCGAAAGATATGCTGGAGAGCTCCGGTGGAGATATGTCCAGCTTTATACCAGTGCATGAGGACTTCAGGATGATTGTACTGGCTAATAGACCTGGGTTCCCATTCTTAGGCAATGACTTCTTTGCTAGTTTAGGTAAGCTAATCACTTAACAATGTTAAAAGAAATACAGAAGTGCAAGATCTGTAGAGTGATCTTATCCAATTCTTAGGAGAAGACCATAGTTGCTTGTGTAATCAATATTTATAATTTATGATTGCAAGGTAAAAAAATGAAATATATGAAACATGTAACTTAGATAGATAAATACCAACAACATAAAGACACATAATCGTAAATAAACTCATTTTACAATACTAGACACATTCTGGTATTTGACCTTATTAATTACTTTGCAACAACAAAATAGACTTAGAATAGTACTGGGTACAAAGAACTAGGAGTCTATTTTATAACATCAGCTCCTATAAACAACATATAACGCAGAGAACAAAAGGGACTAAACTTAAAATTTCAGCAAAATTTACTAAATGCTAACCGAGGTATGAGAACCAATAAACTCACCTTGTGAGTATATTACTATAAAAACCATTTCCAGGCGACCTATTCTCCTGTCACGCGGTAGATAACCCGTCAATAGACTCCGAGCTCGAGCTACTCCGGTCGTACGGGCCGGACGTGCCAGCTCAAGTCATGCAGAAGCTTGTTAAAGCGTTCGCAGTGTTAAGGGACATGGCTGACCAGGGGCAGCTCACATACCCGTACTCTACTCGGGAGTTGGTGAATATCGTGAAACATCTTCAGGTAAATTCACTCTTTCTACACTCATAGCCCCACACTAGGATTTTCTCCTGTGTCGTGGGTGCCATGGACACACAAAGACGAATACACAAACACCCAGACCCAGAACAGAAAACTAAACTTATCATTCAGATGCCTGTCAGGCCGGGGATCGAACCCGGGACCCACTGCGCTTTGGATCGGTATGTTGGATTGGATGTTGGATCGGTTGAACGCTCGGCCACGCGGGTCGTCAATATATAGCATTATGAAAAAAAACGCCATCTATGAACTGTACCCCGCGCTAAGTCGAACTAACACCGCAGCCCGCTTAGATTTGTTCGATGCCTAATGATACCCCAAGTGTAACATATGACGCAAAAATATTTTTTATATATATGTTTTCGAGGGGGAAACATTCAAAAGATACCCGACGCCGTCGGAGCGATGCCGGGTTATGTGGGAATCTACCGCACTAAAACCCCCGGTGGCCGTCCTCAGCGCTGTGTGGAGGACTCCGGGATCTCCAACGGAACGTAACAGGAGTCCTCTAGGCGCAATGTCCCTTTTGGGCAATTTCCCGGTGAGCATTAGCGCTCACCGTTCTTTCAGGTTTTACGACGGCACGCGACCACACATACCACCGTCCTGTACTTGACCGTCATTGACTGGATGGTTCGAGCTTCCACTGTTGCCGCCCGCATCTCCGGAAGCCCCCTTTTAGTCGCCTCTTACGACAGGCAGGGGATACCGTAGCACTATTCTGGTCCCGGTATTACAGGGACAACAATCAGGTTTACCTGTGCTTTTAGATGATTCACGTGAAAAATAGAGTCCTAACGTCCAACGTACAAAGCCGCGCGCAAAGACTTATGACTAATATACATCGCGTTTATTACACAATCATAGGTCAGGCATACGAATTGATGGCTATTTCAAGTATCAAATATGTAGGTAATTATAATCACATCGTAAAAGTGAATCACGGTACGAGGGCGTCGGGGTCAATTGAATAATGAAGTCGATTGTCGTTGACTTCTAAAAGTTTTATTGCATAACTAAACTGCCTGCCTCAGTATAGAATTTAGTAAATAATTTAACTGTCGTCAACTCATTATTGTCCCACAACTAGACACGGATCTTCTCTCAGATTTGAAGAGTTTCAGGCCATAGTCCACCGCGCTGGCTTTCGACTTGGTAGACTACATTTTCACTGTAAATAAAAGGAATTTTAGTAATATAATATTGAAATCAATAATAGTAAAATCCTTTGTGGTTCCGCAGACACTGCTACACCTATTTCTCCTTAATAACAACAATGTTAACCGCTGAAAGGTCTCCTAAGGCAGACTTAATTTTTTTTTAAATAAATAAGAAGTAGCAAACGTGCAAGCATGGGTTGCTGATGGTAAGTGGTTACTGCCGCCATGGACATTTGTAAGCAATTTCATATAGAAAAGGGGTTTTATATGAAGTCTACCACAGATGCGTTGCTACTCCCGAGGACTGAGATGGTCGCCTCATATAAAAGTGAG
>DWNE01009318.1:0-10975 GCA_018249875.1 Cecropterus toxeus | reverse complement strand
TAGAACATGGGTTCTATCTGAAGTCAATCACAGATGCGTTGCTACTCCCGAGGACTATGATGGTTGCCTCATATAAAGTATGCCGGCAACCACATCCTTCCAACGCAAAAAATTGATTCACGCTAGAAATATCTTTTGAGTAAAAGAAACGTGCCTAACTATGATAGAATTTACATAGGAAACTATGATTTTGGAATTTACAGTTTCAAGGGCAAGATCAACGTACTGAATATCTTATAATATTAACATCTGCACACAAGAACTCAAAATTATTTGTAATGAAAACCTAAATATTTCAAAGTATGTATTTTTTGTATTAAAATGTCTAAAAAAATGTTGAATCATCTTGATGGGCAAGATGTTGGGGTTGAAATGAAAACGTGACCTGTGACGACATTATTGAAACGTTTTTCTCGGCAGTCGCAAATAAAATTAAAACACAAAAACCAATACTCATTAAGCTTTTTATGGGTCACATCTACGAAATACTTCAAATTTTAAAATATTTTTGTTTAATATTAACATTACCATAAGAATACACAAGATAAAAGATAAGAACATAATCAAGGTTGGATTTCTTCTAAAATGTGATAAGATGAGGCCATATCTCCTCGTGTTTCAACTGTACATTAGAAACCTTGAATCCCTGAAAATATCATGGAGAGCTACCTTACATATCCGACGTTATTTTTATAGATTTCCATAATTATTTACTTTCAGCGATAAGCAAGTGATAATAATTAATATCTATTAAAAGTGTTTATAATTAATACTAAACTAATTCTTGTATGTTATTTCTGTGCTTGGATGCAAGCCAAAGTATCTTTCTATTGAAGCTGTTAAACAATAGCTCAAAGATGCATTAAGTTGCGAAAGACATCCGATGCTAGATTAGGCATAGCGTCTCCACTTGAAGTTTCTAGTTTGCTTTATTGTCAGGCATCGTTTGAAAGAGTTATCTTATAAAAATATCCATACAGTATTTTAGGCATAGATATTTCATCAGATACTATGGACTATATTTAGCTTAAGGTAACCTTTGTAGATCTTGGTTTATTCGCTATGTTGTTTACTGTGTAACATAATATCCTTAATTCTTATACAGATCTCTCACTACGCGTGGTGAAATAATAGAATTCTCATATTCAGCTTCCACAACACTCGATGATCACAGACAAAACAAATACTTGGTTCATCATCTATAGAGGTCTTGACACTTGTTTTTGTATCATGTTTCATTATTTGATTTAAGATGGATAATATTGTGTAATCCGAGCTTAAATTTTCAGAGAGTTGTAAAAAAATAATTAAACAGACGCATATTTTTAGCACCCCTCGATTTTGGCTTTCATTTTATTGAAACGTATGTTATACATATGAATTTATAAATAATATTTTTTATTTAAACGAACATGTTATGTAACAAAATAATTAATTTAATTTAATTAATTTTTCTTCGTTTTATAAATTCTATGGATGAGCTAAATTAAAGCTTATTTTTAGCAATAAGTTTATGTATGTATTAAATGTTAGAATATGTGTTAAATCTAAGAGTATGTGTCAAGTGTTAAATGTATTTTCTTTCTGCTAGATATTTGTCTAGAATGGCGGAATGACTATTTAATTCATATTCCGCCAAATATCATCTATGTATAACATTTTAAAATCCAGGCTTTCAACACAGTCTGACTTATTACGTCTTAAGTGTCTTAATATATATCCATGATAAAAAATTATATATCGAAAGTAAAGAAGAGTTTTAAGTGCAAAACGATCAATATTTCTCAATGCATCCACCCTGCCATTATCAAAATGCTCATGTCATCACTTCCTTATTGTTCTCGTAACAAAAGAAGTCTCAGTTTATGCAAGCGTGTTCTCATCTTCTACCCCTCACTTCGTCAAGTTATACATGAAGCATTTTAGTAAAACGATACAATAATGACTTTAGGAGCCAAGCAAATAGAGTAAACAAATCCGTAGGAGCTCAAATCGCGGTCGGTTTAAGTGAGTTCAAATATGAAAAAAGGGAAAGTTGAGCGCCATTGTGACCGGGAATCACTTCGGCACAAGCTGGAATGGGGAGACGGGACATTTGTGTAGAACGAATGAACACGCACGGCGTTTAGTAGATACCTACCTATGTCTTTTAAAATGAGAGCTTTTCATTAAACGAGCTTTTGGCTGTTTTCACTTCTACATGCAGTAACAGTTTTCAAGGTGGTAGAACCAATGAAGTTCGACCGGGGAAGTACCACCGCTACACCTATTTCTAACGTAAAGCAGTTCTTGCGTTTCGGCGGAAGGGTGTGGTTGCCGGCTCACTTTTATATGAGGCGACCATCTCAGTCCTCGGGAGTAGCAACGCATCTGTGGTCGACTTCAGATAGAATCACTGCTATATGAAGTTGCTTACAGATGTCCATGGGCGGCAGTAACTACTTACCATCAGGTGGGCTGCTCGTTTGCTACTTATATTTATAAAAAAAAAACAGTAACTGAAAGATTTTATATTTTCATTTACATTGAAAATTTGAAATAGCCCAATTTTCAACAAAAGTTTGATTTAAAGCGAAGTATTAAGAACGACCCTTATTTAGAATTTAAGATGCCACAACAACGGTAGGGAAATATGATCTGCCTTTTCAAGCATTTCATAAGACCACGCGATAGTCCGATTTAGTACTAAGAGGTAGGTGGCCAGGACTAAGTAAATAAAGATCCATGATAGGACTTTCCATATAAAGCATGCAAAGTCAATAAAACAACACTCAAAAATAGAACTGTATGAAATCTCTACATCTTAATATAAACAATACTCACAAAAATTTGCACCGTGGCAATAACTGTGCCAAACGAATCATCGATTTATACTTGGTCATCATTCTTTATCCTATTGTATTTGTTCCTTTGAATTAACCCACCGTCCATCCAAAGTTGAAACCAAGCTCACGACTGAAAGCAATGCCTAGCGTTCTAATTACAACATCCACATTGTGTTACTATATCATATTTGTCGACAATGGCATCCTTTATGTAGCAAACAATCGTGTTGCTGATGAATTTCGGTCTATGTCTGCGTCGTGTCTTTGTGTTCGAGCCTCCCTCTAGTGGACAACACAATGGAACAAAAGTTGTTCAATGGCGGCACAGCACCTAATACCCCGGCCCTCCCCTCCATTGTTTCGGGTAATGTTCGACTTTTATGGATATTTTCAATGGATCGCTATAATCTGAGGAATGAAGTTGCGAACTTGCTCATTAATCGGCTACGGGTGGTTCAAGTAGAGATTCTTAACGTACCTTCCGTTGTTGTTAACATTATTATATTGATGTGATTTAAATTCACGGAGTAGTATATAGTAAAGCAGTAGATTTACAGTATATTTACATGTGCTATATCTAACATGAAGTGAAGTAACTTTTATAAAAAAAAGGTCGTAGAACCAGTATGGCTCGAACGGATAGGTATCACCGCCACACATATTTCTAGTAGTTTATGCGGTTCGTTAGAAGGGAGTGAATGTCGGCTGACTTTAATACGAGGCAATTATAGTAGTTATTATTTACTTATTGCGGAAACTCTTCTATGTGGAGTTTGCCACAGATGTCCATCGTCGCCAGTGACCACTTACCATCAGGCGGACTACAAACTCGTTTGTTACTTTAAATTTATGTAAAAAAAAACAAAAGTATCATAAAGTATCATTCGATTTTAAGGAAAATATAAATTTAACGACCATTATACCATTGAGGCGACCATTATAGACCTCGGGAGTAGTAACGCATCTGTGATTGACTTCAGATAGAACGCATGTTCTATTTGAAGTTGCTCACAGATGTCCATGGGCGGTAGTGACCACTTACCATCAGGTGGACTGCATGCTCGTTTACTACTTCAATCAGATTAAAAAAAAATTACAATTGACATAAATAAACAAACATAAATTAAAATAAACATATATACATAAATTAGCGCTGAAAGTTAATTTTAAATATAGTTACCTGTTATTAAAATAAGGTATATTGTTTTTAATTCATGAATATGAAAGGCTTTGTACTATATCGATCTTATATCAGAATAATGGTCCAGAAGGCAAATCCACGCAGAACAAATAGCGCGAGTAGATTATATAGTTGCGGCGCCACGCTCAGATAACTCATAATGCAGTTTGCGACGTTGAAAGCACTCGCCACACTTCCCCCGATCGGATTTTCCATGATAATCGTAACAAAGAACTTTGAAACGGACTCCCGTATATTCTATTGCGAGCAATGCATGCGACCATCCTCACGCCGCTATTCACATCGTCGCCAGCGGATAAGCACTTATCGGCTGAATATCATGTCCATTCGACGATTAAACAAAGACACCGCGATTTATACGACTGTAAATTAACTCGCACAAAAGACACCGACTTTGCATGTGAATCGTAGCTTCGAGAACGACTCAAAAATTATACTATGGCTCGCATAAAATCTTATTATGAGAGATAAAAGCTAGGCGAAACAAAAGCCACAATTGTATTAATACACAATGAATTGTTGCGGCAAAGTTCGCGGGGCCGGTACACGTGACTCGAGTCTTACGACTTGCAAAAGAATATTCCAAGACTTCCAAGTAAAACAAAGTTTGAATGGAACTCTTTCATAACCCATACAATTAGCTGTAGCCTTCGTTTCTACCTGTATGTTTCGGATTTCCACTATACGTAATACTTAAATTTAAAATTCCTAACTTAATATTCTCCTCCTTATAGAATACATAATTATAAAACTCATCGTTATATAATATTTAGGTACTTTATGATTGACTTACTATTGGTTTTGACTTACCCACTACTTTCTTACTTACTCAAGCTTTGAATCGGGTGTCCAAAGTTGAAATCCAAACCTCACGTGTGAATTTTCAAAATTATTATTAATTATTGGATTAAAACCTCTTACTCTAAGAAACGACCTATGCCAATAAATGAGACGGTACGTAATGCGTTTAAAACATATATGTACACTTTAGTAATGTGACAGCATATACATGTTTGGCTTTTATCCGTTTCAGCCTAACATATAGCGATTACTTAAAATAAATAATTGGCCAAGTGCGAGTCGGACTCGCAGGCGAAGGGTTCCGTAGCATTAGATACCGTTCCCAAACTTGAATAGAAAATCTAGCTCTGTTGTAAAAATAAATAAATAAAGTTGAACAGTTTTCCAACTATGTACCAACATAAGTTTGATTTTCATAAAGTTTGTATGAATTACAAAGTTATGTTATTCGGTTTTGAAAAAGTGCTGTTTCTCAAAAACTGTTGACTATATCTTGTTCGAACCAATTTTCGTTGTAAGTTTACCTTAACATCTACAAAACATGTTTAATCCAGATTTTTAACACTTTTAGTTTAGAAATTAGAGGGGGGGGGGGGCACTCATTTTACCGCTTTTAGCATTGAGGTTTCTAAATGATTTTAGAAACCTCAATGTCATTTTTAAAGACCTTTATATAGATACCCCACACGTGCATGTTTGATGAAAAAAAAATTGAGTTTCAGTTCCATGTGTGAGGAGCCCCCTTATATTTAATATTTTTGTACTAAATTCAGAAAGCGGTTTACAGAATATACTCACCTACCAAGTTTCAACTTTGTAGTCTTAATAGTTTCCGAATAAAAAGGCTGTGACATACGGACAGACGGACAGACAGACAGACATGACGAATCTATAAGGGTTCCGATTTTTGCCATTTGGCTGTGGAACACTAAAAAGCACAGCATAAAACAGTATAACTCCAATTGAGATACTTTACGTCTCTACAGCTTTCCCTAATAGAATCATTACAAATGGTCCATTGTTATCTTGATTAGTTCTATCATGAACGAAGTTTATATCGTTGTGATGTAAGTTTGGTGATGATAGTCAGTGATAACCGGTATTACGAATGTCGTCCGCCTGACCCGTATCATAACCTCTGACTTCGTACATAACCTCTGACTTTTGAAGCCATGTATCAAGTTTTTTAATGAATTAAAGTAATTATGTACAAAACGGGCGTGTAGTCTACCTAATGCCCACTACCGTTAATGGACGAGAGCTATACCTTGGGTCAGGAACTTGAATTGAACTTTTAATTAATTACAAAAAGAAGAAGTTCGGTGGACGGCACATAAAAGTAAAATATTCTTAACCGTTTTGGATTAGCATATATATGTGTATGGATGATATGGATGGTGGGCATCTTACCCACAGATATTAATCATTGTTATAGTATTTATTCTAAAGCCTATTTTGAAAAGGAAATTTCGTATCAGCATTATCTTGCACAAAGAAAGGGGGTACAAAGTTGCGGGCTTCAAATATAAAGGGCCCGTACATTAGAGTAGTTAAAGTGACCGCAAATGAATACGATCGCTGGGGCGGCAGGATTGCAGCCCCGACGCCATTGTCATCTCGAAATACATTACACATTAGAATTTAGAAGGAAATTCGACTTGGCTCTACGAAGTTCGGCGACGTATTAAGGTTTTGTTGAAAACTCTGTGAAATTACGTTATCAAAACCTCTTGTATTCTGCGGATTACGCATGAGTAGTTTATGTGGTTAACATTAGTAAAGTTTATGTAAAAAAATATTTAATTCAAATTTGATTGTTTACATAATTGTTTTCGAATGACGATAAAGGTTAGGAGTTTCGCTTCTGAAAAGCGGAGAACGAAATTTCAAAACATCGGTACCTTGTCTGCTGAGAGCTGGATCCATTTTAAACATTTTTTTTATCGTGTAAGTACTCGTATATTATATATCAAATTTTTAACCAGTGGATGTGATCCACAATAGGGTACTAGGATATGGATTAATAGGTACGTAACTTTATTAATTTAAGTCAGTAACAGTTCTCGGGGGATAGTATTCATTAGCGTAGTATTGTCTATTGATGTGTTGATAATTTTTTCCTTCGCTTCCCTGAATCGAATGAAAATTATTGATTAATTTCAACAATTATGATATTGGAAATATAGGATTATAAAATAGGAAAGAAACGTTTTATCTTTTAAAAGGATGGTAGTAATGGTAAGGGTAAGGATGAAAAACTATTGAGATTCAGCAACGCTTGATCCAGCTTCCTATGCTGCCGTTTATTTTGACTGCATGCTCGTTTGTTGCTTCTATTAAACAATAAGTATAGTTTATTATGTAGAGAAAGTCTGCGACTCGGAGTCGCGTAAAAAAGGTTCCGTACCGTTCCGTATCTATAAAAAACAGGTTTGGGAGCGTCCTTAAGTATTAATTGTATTTCGTTTTTATTAGCATTTTTATAGCGGCAACAGAAATTAATCATTTGTGAAAAATTCACCTGTCTAGTTATCACGGTTCACGAGATACAGACAGACTGGAAAGACTTAGTAATAGGGTTCCGTTCTTACCCTTTGGGTACGGAACCTTAAGTATTTGTAAACTTACAATCGAAAACAGTTAGTGGTACTTAGTTGATAACTGTAGTTAGAACTAATAATTTATATTACCAAACAAAAACACATCAAAACAATAACAGTAAATGATCGCGAAATTATATTGCATGGAATTGCATAACAGACTTTCGAGCCCTTATCCTTTTGAAATGAAGTGCAGTGTAAACATTCAATTTGCGGCGGAGATTTTTGAGGGGCGCCTAAATTAGGCGTCGGACTCGTGTCACATTGGACACAATAATTATGTCAATAATTTGTATCATTATTTTATAGCGAAATATTCCATATCACGTGACGATGGCGGTAGTAATATATATATTTGATATTCATTCATTTGTGGAGAATTTTAATTTATTGATGTTTCTCAGTACAATGAACAAAGGTAGGAAATACATTTCAATTACAAAACATAGACATATTAGTAATTAATTATTATATGCTTAAACGGCGAAGAAAAACTTCTTAAGGGACCAAAATCTCGGTGACTATCCTAAAAAAGTTCCAAAGCATTTCTAAACCAAGTCCTGAGAAAAGACCCGTGAAACATAATACATAGATCTATTATGAAACATAGGTGAAATATGAGGTGTCGTCATTTTAAACAACATAATTAATTGAATGTGACTTACTCCCTAGGGTAAATTGACACATTTCCTCCTTTTTATTTATTTTTATTACATTAAAGTAGCAATCGAGCATGGAGTCCAGATGATGGTATGTGGTTACTGCCGCCCATGGACATATGTAATATATTATATATTCCCATGGGCGAGAACCACAGAACATATAGAACAGAGGTTCTATATGAAGTTGATTACAGATGCGTTGCTACTCCCGAGGACTGACATGGTCGCCTCATATATAGGTAAGCTGGTAACCACATCCTTCCAACAAAACAAAAAAAAACTGCTTTACTCTAGAAACAGGTGTGGCGGTGGCAACGCTCCGGTCAAACTACACTGGTTCTGCCACCTGGCAAACTAACAGGAGTGTTAAGTGTTGCTGTATTCTGATTAAAAGAGTGTGGTAAGGGGCACATCATTATTCTGAGGCCAACATTTCTAAGACTACACTCTCATTTGGGGTCGAAAGAAATGTCCATAAGCACATGGTCTCTTGCCTTTAGGTAGACTAAATGCTTGTTTGCTAATTGAATATTATGAAATTATAAACGCATGCATTTTAATTTTTAATTATATTATATTTAATTCGTAATTTTAAACGAAGCATATTGAATAGGCTAGACTAGCTATAGGTAATATAAATTGCCTGATTTATTTTTATTTACTCGTATGTCTCACGTTATATTCATCACACTAATTAAATTATTTAGGCACATATTAAGTTATAGACGAAGTACATGTTCATTGTTATCTTGATAATGGGAAAATCTGTCAACACGGAACAAAGCAGGAAGCTACATGGATCAGGAATTAGCGGCATTGTCCTTGGTACAATGACTTGGTACATGGTACATTACGGTTTTATACATACAAGTTACGCGTGGTTTGGTATTATATAATGCGGTATTGCTTTTTGCTATGTAAATTGGTTCTTTTTTAGAAATTATATGAAAAGGATTTTTACTCGACCTGTATCGTGTTCGTTAAGTTATTCGTCTTGTGTCTTGTGTCTGACTACCAATAAAGGGTTGCCTGAAAATAACCAGTTGCTATCAGTTATATCAGTTAAAGTTTTTTAACGTGGTGGGTATTGTTAAATGTAATAAAATAAAACGGAGGAATAAATTAAGACAGAAGGCGTATAATTTTTTTATAGTCGTAAATAACGTTCATACAATTGTAAAATTTGAATGATTAAAGTATGAACTTAAAACGATGTTTATGTTTATGTGTATTACATAAACATAAACATCGGCCAAGCGTATGTCAGGGTTGTACCCTGACAATAGTAGGTAATAGGTAATATCTATACTATTATTCCCTTCACGAAGCATTCCCTTTTCGCCAAACGCATGATGCTTATGCCTTTGACGCTGAGCCCATAGCACGAGCTAATGACGTTATCTTTAAACAATCATCGTTCACGTTGTTGCCCGTAAATTGTACATTGTATGGGTGAAAGCCTAAACTATGATTGTTTTAAGAAAACGTACTATAGTCTCACTAAATGTACTGCACGCGACAGCGTTAAGCGTTAAAACATTATTATAGTGTCTGATCTTGCAAATTATAAGGCCACGAAATACAGTAAGTTATAGTTATTCTGCTGAAATGCGTCATACACTGACGTTTGTAGCGCTAAGCTAATTTTGTATGCCCTCCAGTAAGGTAGAAATACAAGTTTCTTCTTAACTTCCATCCATTTATGACCCTGTTGAGGTCCACTGTTGTCCATAGGCTTCTTTTAAATGGCGCTACCAAATCCAGTCCGATTCAACGGTTTCCCGCAGTCTTCATCAGGTCGTCGGTCCACTTCTGTACGTGCTCCTTTTGCCTGAATGTGGTCGCCACTCGAGGGCCTTTCTTCAACATCGGAAGATGTGTCTTATTTTCTATGTCATTCATAACTTTAACAAATATATTTTGGTCATGTTTACTACATATAAAGTTACAGACTTATTTAGTAGATGAGGTATTTTTATCTTAATAATGGGAAAATCTGTCAATAGAGAACAAAGCAGGAAGCTTCGGGAATTAGCGGTATTGTATATATTTGTATATACGTAAAAGTTACGCGTGGTTTGGTTTTCTATTCAACAATATCGCTTTTTGCTTATTAAAATAATCATAAATTTTCGGTTTATTAATTCATGTTGTTTTATTATAATAATTAAGAGAGATAATAATTAAAATTTTGTAGACAATAGTTTTAAAGAGATTTTGTTTGTAAATTATCTTGCTGTCTAGCTTAACAATAACGGGTATATTTAAATAATGAACTTTGTTTGTAAAGAATATTTACATAACTGTTTTTAGGGTAACTTTCGGAGTAAGACATAGTTGTAGTTGTCATAAGTTGAATCTCGCCTAAAATATTTAGGGTTCCATAAAAATTGAAAATCCGTTTGTTACGCCATAAGACATCGGTGTAGTAAATCGATCTATTGTGCTAAGCACAATGTTACTAATTCTTGCTCTATACATACATGTAGAACTTATGGTATTGTTCCCTTGTTGACAGATTTAGCTATTATCAAGATTACAATGAACCACTTATATCGTGCTGGCTTAATAATATAGGTGCCTATAATTGAATTAATTCGTACTAAGTCATCGTGTTATAATGCATTAATAAAGCAATTCGTGAATTAGTGATGTAGGTAGAATTTGTTTCGTTTGTTATATTTTACCGTTTGGGCAAAGAATATACCGTTCTTTATAATATTCTTAAATTTCTAAGAAGGAACCCGTATAAAGTAGTAGAACGGATACTGTAATTCAGTAATCAAATATTTCAGTGACATGCACAAAAGGTAAACATTATGTAACTTTACTATTTCAAACAAAAAATAACAGGCAGCAATCTCCTTTTTACCCGCGACGGTACGG
>DWNE01009317.1:0-10976 GCA_018249875.1 Cecropterus toxeus | reverse complement strand
GACAGTTTATTAAAATTTACATTTCATTGAAATCAATATTTCACCAAAAATCATTATTGTTATTTTTTTGTCATCAGTACTTGCATTCTTGCGAGTGACGTCATGTTTGACATTCGTCTAGTTAGCTTGGTTGGCTTGTGCCTACATAGTTTTAAGCCTGGATTAACACTTAGAAACACATAGCCCCGGTATAAAGAAAGATTGATATATATGTAACACGATTTACACTATTATCTACAATTATTAGCTTGCTACATTAAATTAAACTATACCAAATCTTTACCAGCCAGCAGAATTCGCAATATAAAAATGTACCTTAATTTTTCACTTTACGTATTAATATTACGAAAAACAAATGACTATTGGTACAATTAAAAATAATACAAACAAGAACGAATTAAAGAACTTAAATATTTCGTAACAAAATTATAAAAAGGATTTACTGGCCAAACATATTTAGTTGGGCTGAAAGACAAGAGGCCAAGGCCATAAAAGCAATATTTAAAAAACTTTGTTGACGTAGAGAATTTGACAACGGCATATTCCGGATTCATGAAACAATTTCGTGTTTCAACTTGTTTTGATTCATTGGATTTATGATAAGAACCTTTTACATTTGATTTAACGTTACGAATATATAATAAATACTTTGAACTATACTAAAGCTGTGTTTAACACAATAACATTTGAATTCAACTTGGCACGATGGCTTTAGCTCTCCAACGACGAGCAAATGTGAGTATCTTCTATTTATTGTTATTCCTCGAGTCTTATTAAATGGATAAAACTGAATATTACTAAACTCGACAAACTCAGAAAGATATAAATAAATTGCTACTTGTTTGATTAACGTAGAGATATTATGCCTCATATTCATTTACATGTTTTACTTATTTTACAGGTTCGACTACCACCAGAAGTAAATAGAATATTGTACATTCGAAATTTACCTTATAAAATCTCAGCAGAAGAAATGTATGATATATTTGGAAAATATGGAGCAATTCGTCAAATCAGAGTGTAAGTTAAAATAATAGTAATAGCTTACATCACACTCAATTCTTATGTTTACCTTCTATTACAAAAAACTATTGTTACATTGATAACTGCTTTTATAGGTAAAAGCAGTTATCAATGCAACAATAATATAATAGTTTCATCATTTTTTTTTGTGTAATAAATGGGTAACTTTACCATAGTGTTGAATGTATTAGATACTTGTGTATAATACTTCGATTTTTTACATTTTCATTTTTTTTAAGCGATTAAAAAATGCTGCCATTGCAAGAGCTTTGCACTATGTATATTGTATATTATAGGATAAAGCCATGAAACTACATATGCACCGAAACCATCTCATTAAATTTATTGATTAAATGTGAACCTGATCAGTCAAGTGGTTCTAAACTTTTGAAATAATTGAATGATGTGCCAACTATTTTGTCTATACAAACTGACCAAGCTAACTAGACGAATGTCAAACGTGACGTCACTCTCAAGGATGCAAGTACTGACGACAAAAAAATGAGTTTATGTGAAATGTTGATTTCAACGAAATGTAAATATTAATAAATTTCTGTCTTAATAATTTACTTAACTTTTAACGTTAACAATGTTTTTTTACATATTTAGGTTATTATTGTAACAGAAACTAGTGAGTACAAATTACTTTTGCTTCCTTATTTAATTAATAGTAAATCATAATAGATTGGGGAGTTTAGGTGCGAACGGTACTAGGACAAGAGCGGGGCATGAGACGGGACCAGGGAGAGAGACGGCATTCCTCCTGTTTGTCTAGTTAGCTTGGTCAAGTAGTACTAAAAATAACTTGTTGTAATGATTAATTTGTTTAATATTATATTTCAGTGGGAACACTCCTGAAACAAGAGGAACAGCATTTGTTGTGTATGAAGATATATTTGATGCAAAAAATGCATGCGACCATTTATCTGGTTTTAATGTTTGTAACCGATATTTGGTTGTTTTATATTATAGATCAAATAAAGCTTTCAAGGGTATGGATATTGAGAAGAAACAAGAAGAATTAGACACATTGAAGAAGAAGTATGGAATATCATCAGAGGACCTGAGGAAATAGTTTAAGCATATATATTATAAAAAAGTACTTTTTAATATGCGAATTTTTTATTTTATATTTAAGTATTACCCTATAAGCCCAGTAGATATCATTATATCAGAAAGCATTCATAATTACTCAATATATAATAAAATACATGAATTTTACCAGTATAACTCAGTCTAAAGGACTGTCCAAAATAGACTAACATTGATATTAATTCAGAAAGGAGGATGCTTGTAGAAATTTACATATTGATTACTATTGGTACAATTGTGATGTCTTATAAAAAGTAAATTAAATTCTTTACGAATCATCCTTTTCTTGATGAATTTTATCATGGATTTTAGATTTATGAAAGAGATCTAGTAGTAGTCATAGAAATAGATGGTAAATTATTAAAACATATTTTCTATTTTGCATTCTTTTAGCACAGTGCGTTGTACATTACTGTGTATTTTGAAATCTTCATACACAATAATGATATGATATATTTTATTAGCAAAATGAATTAATAGACTATTAAACCCATGCAGTTTTATTATTATTTATTTAAATGTTTTTACGGTTTTGGCTTTCGCCTTCAAGCCTAACTTAATTAATTCGCGGCTATCTTTTTTTTTCATGTATCCCATGCAGTTTTGATTCTGTATATTGGGACGTCATGGCACATAGATAATATATAAACAATCTGCATAATTTACATTTTGTAACGGTTTTTAAGAAATCTAAAAATACACTATCAATTTTTATACTTATTTCTTTTTTGTTGTCATTAAAAAGTAAGTTTGAGAGGAGCATTTCTACAACCTATCATGGGTCCACATTCATTGATATAAATAAATTATTATATACTTAAGACAAATGCTCTACTCTCGCTTGAAAGGATATTCAAGTATTTTTTAATCTCTGGATAACATTGTAAATGAATTACACCATATATTATCATTGCTTGTTATCCAAGTGAATATTCCTTCCATAATCTTTGTAATTTTTTTTAAGAATATTTCTATTCCCTTATGTATGTATGTATGTTTTAACATTCCACTTATATAATGTGTTATATTTGAGCTCACCTTAAACATTATATTATTGTTGCAGATGTAGGTCACTTAAGGATTTCGTTAAGGTATCTCTTAAAGATGCCATTTACAATGTTTCCTATTGTATGATTCTGGGCTTATAAAGCAAAATGGTATACAAGGAATGTCGCAACAAATTCACTGAAAAAAAAAAGACTTCATGGAGATACATTTGAGATTTATTGTATAAGTGCACAAACATTATATTGTTTTATGAGTAAGCTATTGTTTTATTACTGTTAAGGCCTATTTAAGGATGATACAAGCAGCATTAACCGTCACTGAGGCAAATTTAACCACAGCCCAATCAATATCACATAATTTGTGTTATAAACACTTTCATGCCATACCGGTACATAGTAGCTCATTACACATGTGATTATACTTTGCAACGAAACTGCTGTATGTGTCATAAAAAATATCCATGTACCAGAGTTGACAATTCGATTCCGTCTTAGCTTGTTTCCACTTGCATGCTTGAAATTCAGTGAAGATGCAATGCAACCTGTGTCATCCTATACGCCGAGACAACGTCATACGATATTAGGATATGTCACATTGTAGCAGATTGATGGCCCAAAAGGTACCACCTCCTATACGTACTCTTGTTTCATCTTACGTATTTCTGTTGCAGTTTTAAGTTGTTCATGTGCAGCCGTGTTTGTATAAAAAATAAGCCGCACAGAATAAAAGTGGCATTAATACTGCATATTAAATCAAATCGTACAATATTGTCTCGAGGTAAAGCCGCCTTTAAATTACAACTAGATGTAGATAAATGACAAAATTTTAAGAGGTTACATGGGCATTGCGCAGTGGCGGACTAAGCCTATCGGCGGCCTGGGACGGAAAAACTAAACAAGGCCCCTAGGTTGAGAACCGACACACGACAGACGTGTGATTTTTTAAACAAATACTGAACATGTAGCTTTATCTTTGGCAGTGCGGTACAACAACGTTTTTATATGTGTACACCCCATAGAGTTGTTATGCGTTTTATTTTGTTAATCTTAACATATAGTTTCTTGTAGATATTGCGCCTAGGACCCGTTAGCCCGCCACTGCTAATAGGTAAATTATTTTTACTGCAACTTATCAAAGTTAAAGAGACTTATCCATCTAATTCAAATCATAGTTGACTTTGATATGAAAGCAGCCTATTAATATCACTAAGTATGAATATTCAACTACAGAAATGTCTATGTGACTATAATATTTAGACAAATATGAGACAACTATTACAAATATTGTGGACAATATGAAGCTAACCATTTAAAATACTAAGTTATACATATTTTAAGAGGCCAACATTTTAAATGGTCAGTATAATACTCTATAGAGTATTGTAATTTTGGAACATTTATTACATATACCATAACACACATTTCTCTTATGATAGTTAAATACTTTATCTGAGTAAACATCAATCTAAATCCGAACAAACGTATCTGCTCTACGCGAAACATGAATCGGTACTGGAGAGAAACAAAAGTTATAAAACCTATAATAAAACATAACAAAACAAGGTGAACATAGCATAATACACTTAAACATATAAATAAATAAACGTTTGCCAGTTTCTTAAGCTAAAATAATTGTCCTGTAATATATTTTTAGTTTAAGAAGCTACATAACACAACAAAGAGAATAAAATGGAAAATTAAGAAGCAGAGGCAAGACGAGCTCTTCCCTCCGTGACTAATTGCTTATTTAAATAAATGTCTTCATCTGTTGAAGTGTCAATCAAATCCAAGGTTAGCAACGGCTCAGTCGGGTTAAGGGGATCCTTGCCAACATCTTTACATACACCCACGAACTGCTGCTCAACGCAAAGTTCCTGGAACCTAATACAGTCTTCCACTGACCAGTCTTGATGTAGAGGCCACACGTCTGGAAAAAATTGTAATTATTTTTTATTATTTTAGCGAGATTCAAAGCCATTTAGTTATAAGATAAATAACAAATCACTATGGTGACAAATAAGAAATCACCTTGAAAAAAAAATGATAAAAACTTAATCTAGTTAATTACAAATACGAATATTTTTTATTCGCGACACACTATATTCGACACTTTTAATATATACTTTAAAATGAAGTACTTTTATTCATTTTTAGGAACTAAACAAAAAAGATCGTCAAATTTAAATATTCTACCACTCTCTAAGTAAGGTGCCTGTAAAAACCTTTAAATAATGGAATGTTTGTCAAAATATGTTTATCTTTATGACATTTTTTTTATATTCCAAATCTTGCCAAATAAGGTATTTTCACTAACTGTTTTTCTCATAAAACATACAATTAACCCTAAACATACAGTAAAGTACTTAATAATAAAGTACGCGTGGCAACTCTACTCATCGTACAGTTGGGCGGGCCTTGATAGCCTGAACTTAAGTAAATTACATCGTGGAACCCTAAGGGAATCGCTGACTCGTTACACGCGTGTGCTAGTCGGGCCAGAGAGAACTAGGTTGCAGATGCAGCATTGACGTCAATCACGCAGTTTCCTTAGATCTACGGAGGGCCCCCGCGTCACTCTAATCTCAAACTTCGAGTTAGGGTCACTCACTTAGTTTAGTATTAGAAATAATAAATGTAATTTTTATTTTTAATAAAATTAAATTTACGTCAACTTTGGTCTTTTTGGGAACCTCCGGCCGCAGTTTACGTAATTAGTACAATAACACAAACAACATACATACATACATACAATACTTCACAATAAAGTACGTGTGACGACCCGCGTGGCGGAGCGGTCGCCATATCGATCTAACGCGCAGTGGGTCCCGGGTTCGATCCCCGGCCAGACAGAAATGTGAATGATGTGTTTAGATTGCTGTTCTGGGTCTGGGTAAACACCCAGACCCAAAACAGCAATCTAGTCTAATGTGTCCATGGCACCTACGACACAGGAGAAAATTGTAGTGTGGGGCTATGAGTGTAGAAAGTGTCTGTGGTGGCAACCCGACTCACCGTACAGTCGAGCCTTGATAGCCTGCGGGGGCAGCGAGCGCGCCAGCGGCACGGCGGCGGGCACGCGGCGCAGCGCGCGCGCCGCCACCAGCGCCAGGTCGCCGTAGTCGCAGAAGTACACCGACACCATCTCCGTCGACACCGCGCCCGCCACCACCACCCTGCGGACGCGCCACGCGTGTTCACATCAAACGACTAATGCACACACTCCACGTTACACGTTAACCTCACCGAGACTGAAATTACTCATATTAGTTTTAAAATAAAATTTCTTTAAACATATTTTGCCATAGTACAGTATACATGTTTTGGCTGTAGTATAAAAAAAAATACAATTGTTTTTTATGTATCCACACTACAATAATGCCACGGACGAATGTAGATCAGTAACTTAATTTCTAACCTAACTACATTATTCATTTTTATCTACCAGTCTAGTTCTCATTGCACCACGAAGGTCCTTTGGGACAGATAAGTCTTGGTACCTTTTCAGATTCAAGTAAGTTATGCAATATTAGTAATGAACAATCTTAAATATATACGTAAGGAATAGCAGAACCTCCTTCCTTTACACACCAATATATAAAAAACAAACCAAATAGAATGCACCACTTAACCAATCGGATAATGAATATCTGTAGCAATATTGCTCGCTACATATCTCTCCTTGCTACTTACATTTTTTTGCCGATATTGATACATCTGCAGCAATAAAGAAAGACGAGAAACATGTTTTTGAATATTAATGTTTGTGAATTTTGTAACTAACAATATAAATCATTGTAAGCAACATAATTCACAAATTGGTAATGAAAGAGTCAATGATCACACAATTTAAAACCGGTAAGTAATAAAGCTGGTCATTTCTAGAAGCTTTTCAAAATATTTGTAATATTTTAATACACATAATAATGTATATTTTTTGTAATGATTAACAAACTTATGCACAGTACTCACCTGTACCACGATGAATCCTTTTCGTAAAACCCTGCATATAGTTCCCCACTAGCTGGATTCGTTGGGGCTTCCTGCTCGGATAATTTCGGACATTCTATTTGCAAAGACGACATCATAGCCATCAAAGCATGTCTCGTACTATTCGGCTGAACCTATGAGATATATTAACTTATAATTTATTAAGTTTTATTAAGATAAAAAAGTAAAAGCCAGCAACATATTCCTGTAAAAATATGGATTACTTTTGACGCAGAAAAGTTTCGTGTTCTCGTGAAGATTAAATCAGTCATTTTATTATATTTAACTGCTAAATAATAAGAAGTAACATAATAGTATTAATTAATTTATTTGGGAAATAGATAAAAATAACAATTAATTATTATATCTTTGTTTAACCGGAATATACATTGTTTATGAGTCTTACATAAACAACGTATCTTCCGGTGTTTGTTGTAGTTATGCCGTATTTGCTTGATGATACTTTTAAGATAAACGCAGTGTTTTTACAGCGTTTAAGTTAACAGCGAATAACTAATTACGTAATAAAATAACCATCTAATCTAACGCAATTATCACAATTTTTGGGTTTTGATCGATTTGTAATTTTTTTTGAGGGATGGTTTCTAGGATTTTTTTTCTGCAAGGATCTGCATGTTTGTTCATCTTCATTTTTCCATTAATGGACGCTCCTTAATGCAAGGAATTTAATTTCGCAAAAAAAAAACAATTACTGCGTTCTTTATAACGCGAGCAATTTGGCCATTTAGCAACGCACACATGGAGTGCGAGATGCCAGTAAACCATCAACGAGTACGGGGCGGGCTAACCACAAAGTTCCAGGGGTTGGCGGCCATGGCGATGTAGACGTCGAAGCAGCGGCCGGGCGCGGGCAGCGCGGGCGGCGGCAGCGCGCGCTCGTCGGGCGGCGGCGCGCCGTGCGACGCGCTGCGGAAGATGCGCTCCTTCTTCTTGTGCAGCGCCTCCACCGGGTCCGCGCGCTCCGTGCGCTCCTCGCGCAGCTTGCCGCTGCAAACATCGTCATTCAACATTCATTAACACATTTTACATGTTATGGGTATTCACGTTATGCCGTTTTAATACCTTGTTGCCGATGTTGCAACTCAATTACATGGATCGTGGTCACTGCGAAGCGGCAAAGGAAAAGCGCAAAGAGACATTCAAAAACCGCATACCATAAATGCCCGTAACATATTAAAATGTCTGGGATAATATCAGTCTCAAATCATACATTCATTAAAAAGTTTAAAATCATCTCATTCATTTTCTTGCTAATGCAGATAACCTTAATTTAGGGGACATGTCTTACTTCTCATCTTATCTTATTAATATTATGAAGACGAAAGTTTGTGAGGATTTACATGCACTTTCTTGGATTGAAATGAAATGAAATGCCATTGTTTTGTATAGGGCTATGAGGACACTTTCAAATTATTGTCAGTTACATTATTTATTTTTACACTACCGCCGGATCAGAACATGACCTTAACTTATAGGATCCTGGCAAAAAACCTCAACAAGGGTTATTAAATTTTTTTGTATAGCATACTTGTTTATTTTTTAACATTTTGTTTTCTATTAAATATATCATCATAATATAAATATTAATTATTAATAAGTTTTAGTGTTACCAAGAAAAAAGTCTAATATAAGTGATTGTTATCTATAGTATAATAAGTAATGCACACACTCTGTCCGTCAAGTATGTGATAGTATAAGTAGTTCATGGCAACTGTATCATTTCACATTATCAATAGCAGTTGATTATATTTAAGTAGTTGTTGTAGTATGCTTTGGATATGTAGATAAATATTTACGCAAATGTTAATATCTAAGTATTAGTGTAAACGTTGTGGTTTGAAATATAAAGTATTCTAACAATATTTTCTATCTCTCTAATTGATTTTTAAACAATCAAAGAAAATGTTGATGTAGTTCTACATTTTTCACTAATTATCATTGAATATGAAAAGTAGCTAAAGAAATTTCACTAAATAATCTTACTATTGAAATTTTCACATTGACATTTCACAGGAGACACATTTTCACCTACATATCACATTTTAAATATATTTATTTATTTTCACATGTTATACATACACAAATACACAATTATATTTATGCATGTGTATAGTGTGAAAGTAATCTTTATTCAATTTAATTACTTTCACATGATACACACACAAACACACAATAATACCTATGCATGTGTATAATGTGAAAATAAACAGATTACATAATCAGAAAATTTTATATACGAAAGAAGTGCCCACGTAAATAGATTACATACATTTAAAACTCATTTATAGTTTCTATTATTAACCGACTTCCAAAAAGGAAAAGGTTCTCAATTAGTATGTATTTTTTAACATAGATACTTTATAATGAATGTGAAATAATAAGTGATAAAAGACATATTCGTTCAAGACGTAAATGGACGGATTGTTATAAATTCGCGAAATTGCAAAATCAATGAAGCTTGAACTCGCGTGCATTGTAGAAAGTTACGGAACAACTGATATGCTCTAATTATTTTAGTAGCAAAGCCGAAATCATTAGAATTACATTACATCCATTAAAAAGTAATAATTACTTTTCATGATTTTATTTCAGTATGTAAGATTTAGAATAGCATTTTTTTAAATCATTTTGATGTGTGGAATGAAAGTATAAAAACAACAATATATCTACATATATTACAGTTATGTTTGACATTTTTTCTCAGGTCTAGTGAATAGGTAGTTCACAAGAAATGCGATAACTGCAGCCAATGAAATTACTTTACTATATTACTTTATTTACTATTTATATATTATTATATAAAATTAAATCTTAGTCAAAGTCAGATTTAGATAAATGTTAGCATAAGAACAGAATAATTGTGTTGTAATTGTTATGAATATGAGTAGGGATAAGTTCCTTGTAAGTATCTTTTATTCAAAAAAAGAAGAAAACACATACAACCTTATTTGCAAAGAAAAGGAAAGGCGATTGTACTTGTTGTCTGTCTCATAATTTTCGGCATTGTTCATCATAATATAAAATGTGGGATATGAATATATAAAATAATATTTGGACTATGCAGGGACAAGTGTGCGACCTTTGGTAATTTATTTATATCAAAGAAGTAAGTAACTTTTATTTTTATTTATATAATTGAAAATTATTTTGATAAAACTTTCAACTCCCTTCTTGACTATAGGCGTAACATTGGAGATTGCTTTAAATCCCTGTTTGCAACTTTTAACTCCCAGAACCGGCTACGTCTTTAGGCCGGGCGAGGAGAGCACTTACTTCTCAACGAGGTCGTGCTCGAGCAGGATGTTGTTGTTGACGGAGGCGAGTATCTTCTGCGGGCCGGAGCGCACGAAGAGCTCGACGTGCGGCGGCGCGGGCGGCGCGGGCGGCGCGGCGGCGGGCGGCGCGGGCAGCGCGCGGCACAGCACGCGCTCGCCCAGCAGCAGCTGCCGCAGCCGCGCCGCCATGCTGCCCGCCGCGCGCTCCGCCGGGCCCAGCCGCACCTGCATCGCCTGGGGACCATGCCGACACACATTACGGACCATCCATTAACATCGCCTGGGGATCATGCCGACACACGTTAGGGACCATCCATTAACATCGCCTGGGGACCATGCCGACACACATTAGGGACCATCCATGAATATCGCCTGAGGACCATGCCGACACACATTAAAAGCCATCCATTAATAACGTCATGTTTTTTTTGGCATTTTATAACTCTCCTCCCCCTATACGTGCATTTTTAGTACCTGCAAAGATTTTATTTTAATATTTATATAAAACTTTTTAACAAAAAATAGAAACCGACTTCCATGTCACCAAAAAGCAATAAAATAATTTAAATAT
>DWNE01009316.1:0-10976 GCA_018249875.1 Cecropterus toxeus | reverse complement strand
AGAGTAAATTAGTTTAAATAGCTTAAAAATATATTTAAACTTAATGTTAATACGGCTGTTCCAAACCGCAAAAGATACATATCATTATAATAGACTGCTAATTTTTAAGTGATTCGTAATTCTTTTACTGTATTGTTGAATAATATAGTTGTTTAGCTATTAATTATACACTATTGTATAAAAATCTTTCTATATACATGTTGTGTAATAATAAAATTATTAATAATTAGAAAGAAGAATGAAAATAAAAATGTGTGTTGTGGTAAGAATATTATTGAATGATTTCCCTAATTCTCCCTTATTAATAGATATGTAATTAGTAGTCTACCTTATAATGGTAATAAGACTAATGTCGATAGTAAAATAACTCACATACGAAGTTAATAAGTTATTTTTTACATAAAGTATGGGACTTGAATTAATGACTGAGAAACATTTTACAATATTTACAGAATTACTGAATCTTTATTTGGTACGCATATTAATCCATAATCTTAAATATTTAGGTTATTACAAAATGATTCCTGCACATTTGTGGGATAATATTGGACTGATCATAAAATCATGATGAATGTTTAAATAATAATGAGAGGTATAAGCAGTATATAATAATGGAACTATCGTCTATTTCTACTACCAGTTGTGCGGTTACAGTGAAGGGTCATAGTAAATTTATCTTTATTAAAATAGACAGATTTATAGATGTTTCCTTATTGAATCAGGTGTGCGGATCATATTGTTTCATAAAAACTTCTCCAAAAATGTATGTCCCAGAAAAATTGATGGTGGTCATATTCTAGATTCTCGCTTTGTTAATGGTTAAAATATGGATGGGCATAATTTTACATTTAGAGATATGAATAAAGGTAACATCAAGTAATAAATTGTCAGGTAGAACCAATGTAGTTCGACCGGGGAAGTAACACCACCACACCTATTTCTAGCGTGAAGTAGTTATTGCGTTTCGATGGAAGGGTGTGGTTGCCAACTCACTTTTATATGAGGCGACCATCTCAGTCCTTGGGATAACAACGCATCTGTGATAGACCTCGTATAGAACCCCTGTTCTATATGAAGTTGCTTACAAATGTCCATGGGCGGCAGTAACCACTTACTATGAGGTGGACTGCTTGCTCGTTTCCTATTTCATATTTATAAAATAATAATAATAATAATATACACTAAGACCGATTCAATGAATTGCATGCTCGCCAAGAACAATATTGATAAAAGCGCTAGCTACGACAGTCAACCGATTATAGGACGCGCTCAATGATATAAAACTTTATTAACTCGATATCGATTACGATGTTGCAACAATTCAAAGCTGTTTAGTTGTTTACAAAATCTACATTTTACGTATATGGATAGCATTTTAATTTAAATTTCACTATAATGTTAAATGTCCCTTTTAAATACTATAATACTTTTTCCTGGTCTGTTAGAAAACATTATTTTTAATATTATTATTATTTTATATTTTACAAAGCATAGATATATATTTTCATGTTAATCAATTAAACGTATATTTGTACATCGAATCGATAAGTGTCATCATGTTCTAAAATAATTATCGAGTTGAATCGGTAAAATTTCCAACACGAAATCTCTACCGTACTTACGCGAACATCGAACATCACTAGTAACACCCATTCTCATTTGCAGGGAAGACGTTTTCCGTCACAGAATTTCTAGAATAAATTTATTTTACCTTAAAACACAGTGATAATATAAATTGTGACGTTTAGAATAATTTCTGAAGTACGATGGTTGTGGTTCGTCTACTATTGAGTGCAGAAGTTGTGAAGAAGCACAATTTGCGTATTGTTTTGGTTCCATTCACGTCTATTGATTTATTGTAAGCCACTGACCTCCTTGTCGTATTTGTAATGTTACACGCGTAAATAATTAATAATTACGTTGAAAATCTGCGCGAACAAACCCGAGATGTGTTACTGTCCTACATAAAAAATGTCAGTTATAATGTAATGGGAAATTTTGGTTGTGCTATCGAGATGTTATGATTAGTGCGTTATTAAGTAGTTGATAACTTTTACTTCGTTATGGTGTGTATGTTCCACTATGATGACGCCTATTGAGGAGAAGCGAGATGAAAAGGTAAGTATTTTTAATTCTTTTCTGTAGAGCCCCCTTATGAGTTTCATTTACTTGTGAACTTTTCGTATACGCGAAGGTTCTTGATTATTCTACTAATTACTTTAAAAATTACAATTACTTTAAATGTCTAGTCAAATTTCAACAATGTCAATTAAATTAATTTTGTTTGAACCTAAGTGCTTCTAACTTTGTCTCTTAAAAATTAAACCCACAAAGAATGATTTGAGATAATTTTAGGCATGAAAGTCATGCCTATCCGTACACAATAATAAATAATAAAATTTTATTTTATTTAGACTGTGTCCTGCGGTTTAAACATAGGTGTTTAAATGTGTTACATAAATTTAAATTGGAATATACATAAGGACAATAATTTCTTTAAATTCAATTGTGTATATTTGGTTTCAAGTAAATTCAAAACACAAACATTTAAAAAATTCATAGAAATTACTATTATTAATCAATCTCAGCCCTCAGACTGCAAATATATGTGATTTATAGAGACATTTCAATTCTATTTACAATATTGAAGTATCAAACAAGCAAGCTGTCCAGCTGATGAGAAGTAACTGCTACCACCCATGGATATCTGTGATCAACCCCAGATAAGATCATAGTCTTACCTGGTGTTAGCCAGAGATGTATTGCTACTCCTATGGATTAAGTTAGAATACCTTAGATAAAGGTGTCTCTCTCTTTCCACACCCTTAAGATCAGAATACATCAGGGCTGAATGCTGCTCATTAGGCAGAAATAGGTGTGGCAGTAGTGCTGCCGGAGACAAATTACGAAGAAAGAAGAAAATAGAAAGAAAGGAAATATCTTTATTTCTAAACACTATGACCTAATTAAAAGTGCCTACTTACTTTTAATTACTGACATACACATATGTTCATATGTGTTATAGCGTCTAGGAAATAGGTCCTATTTCCTCACTGTAATGCCATCGATATCCACGGTGCTGATTTTCAGGGGACCCTGTTAAGTGACGCCCGGAATCTACTAGAAACGAAAACAGACATATTACATGAGATAGCTCAGCATGCCTTATTTTAATTAAAATCACTAGTAATAATAGAAGAGTTAAACCACCTTCAAACTGTTGTTTTATATGTTGTTGAACAGTGGATTATTTTTGTTAAAGTATTCTAGTCTGAAATTATAATAATATAGTAATATAAAACCTAGAGTCATTTCTTTAAAAACCCTGACTCGGATTTGAATTGAAATTAAATAATAAAAGCTTTAAAAACTTTAACTAAATAATAATTCTTGAAGAATATACACATAAGAGAAGGTTTTTAGTAACAGTTCTTACCATTCATTAAATTTATAAGATGTAAATTAAATATTAAAAAACTTTCACCACCACAGGATTACATTCAATTATTATCATCACATCATATACTACATAATTATTTGATTTATATGTAGGCTGGAAGGCTGTCCCACACATCTATTGTTTAGTTATCTTATTATGGCATAATTTATTAAGTATACAAACATTTCATATGATACAACCTTTTAGTGAAGTTTATATTGGTTTGCAATACAGAGGTGGGTTCAACATTGACTTAATGATGGTTTATTTTTCTGATTTTGGCCTAATTTTTTATATCCCAAATTGTATATGAATCAAATAGGAGTCCTATTGTAAGGCATCAAGATTCAAGTGTATAAGCTGTTATCGTTGGAAGTGAAAACTTTAGCTGTAGTTTAATAGTGAATATAACCGAACCGTCATGCTCAGATTCTTGATACTGTATTAGGTATACTCATTTTAAAACGGAATCAACCAGATAGTTGTTCTGTAGATAATTTATATAGTACTTAAACTGTGTACAGTTACCAGTTTTAATTTTAAAGAGTTACAAAAATTCATTTAAGAAGTTAAATTGGTAAAGTTTATTTATTGTAGTATTGTAGTATTTGTTTCTGTCCAAGAGATGATCTGTTGTAACTAATCTCCTTGCATAATCTTTATCCTTAAAGTCAATTTATTAATTCAACACTGAATATAAACAGCTAATGATTTCTTTAATGATTTCCACATAAGCCAAACATTGGCAGATATGTAATATGGAAGACTGATTTCTGTCTTATAATAAACTCTGCTGGCATTAATTGCTAACTGAGATCCTGAAATGCACATATTTAAGTAGACTTATTGAATTGACCATTTGTGCAAATGTAGACAGACAACCTTTTGTTTTTGGTCAGGATAGCAATTTTTATGTTCTCCATTATATTTCTATTCATTCCTACTACCCCTTATATGTTTTTCAATTCGGACGTCTGCAGTTAAATCCTAGGTGTGCCCAAATTACATTAATTCAGGAAGGATTCTTTACTAGATTTACATGTTTTTTTATGTAATAGTGTACATAAATTCATATTATTATTCTTGAGATCTAAGTTAAGAAACATTGTGTAAATAAATCTACTTCATATTTTAAAGTAACTTCAATCACGGTACCAAAGTCAGAGCACAATGAGCACTCTTCTATTATCTTAAATGCATCAAGACACTACTTTTAAAGCCTCTTGTTTTATTTTTATTCTTTGGGTGAACTAATGTTATCTTACATGGAGGTGTCATTAGACTTATCAATTGTCTTATCACATTGAGCAAGAATTTTGGAGTTAAATAGTAGTGTAGAATGTGTCTAGTCGAGCAAGATGAGTAGAAAGCAGCTTCTGTGTATTTATTCCATTTTATTTTTATATATTGAATAAGATAGTACACATATAAACATGATGTAGCTGGATGGAGCTGCTGGATGTAGGTCTTTCGAAATATAAACATATTATTATTACAAATAATATGTATTACTTACATTTAAACAATATTTACTTATGTATTATTCACTGAAAAATCAATCAATCTTAATCAATAGTTCAATATACAGTATTATACACAAACAATTAAAATATTTTTTTTTACGAAATAAAACAAAAATAAACTATAAATTCCAAAAGGGCATGTGTAAATTATGAAAAGAGCAAAAAATCAAATAAAATAATGAAATATTATGCCCATGTGCATCATCTTGACAATTGTAAACTTACAGATCGTCAGGTAAACATTTGATTAATAATAGGACAATAGGAACATATTATTAATAATATTGACATCACAATAATGAATAAATAATAATATTACATAAAGTAACGATAAGACAGGAAATCATTTTAACACTTAATTTTTTTAGATTTATTTTAAGGACAAGGGATTTATAATATTTTTAACCGGACAAGGACAGTTTGTCTGACAAACTGTCCTTTTGTTGTCATCTTATTAAAAATTGTCGCATATTGGCAAAGTTAGAAAGCTCACTATATAGGATTACTAGGATTATGTTGTTCTTTGTAAACCTGCATATATTTAACTACCCTTATCTGATTGAAATTCAATTACAGGGCTTCACTCTACTGTTTTACTATCCTATCAAACCTACCCACATACTACAGGCTTATTTAGTATAGAATTTCCAACTTAATCAGCCCGTAGTATGCGGTAAGCCTAAGTCTATAGGGGTGAAATGTGTCAACAATCACTCTATACTGCACCCAGCTATACAATACAGAGTCGTTGCTCTGTTAAGCCTGTTATGCATGCGTGGCATAGAGTGGATTTGCACATTATGCCTAGAAAATGTTTGACCTGATATTCAATCCCTTCCACCACCACTGCTCCAGTCATGTGTGGAGATTTGTTGACTTGAGGCACAGTTGTGACTGAATTTCTATTAAGTGTTTGTTTAAGCTCATAATATATTCTGAAGAAAGTTTTATCTTATTTTGGCAATGGGGAAGGTATGAATATTTTTATTTTCAACTAGCCGTGACCCGCGGTTACATTCGCGTTTAAAAAAATGTAACTAACATAACTTTAAATTGTTGTAACTTGATAGATTAAAAGGGTTTTTTTTTTATACAAATACTGAATCTTAAAACAATATACGGATCATAAATATCGTCCAATCCATTCTTTCAATTAAATTTAGTAGTTTTGGTGATAAATGCAATTTACCAAGCACCGAAAAATAAAGAAATAAATGTTCTCGAAATAATTGAAAATTCTAGTCTAAAAAAATACTTTGCAGGAGTTAGAATAACTCGATTACTTTCGATATACATTTTATTGATTTATATTAATTTGTATGGATAGGATATCGATATAGTATTCGAATAATGTTTTTTAACTGTAATGCATCCTTATCAAAGTACAAAAATGCATATGTCATTTGTGTCAATTAACACAGATTTCTTTTAATTATAATAATTTTCGCCATTCACACGTGTAGAAAATTTCATTTAACTCTTTGAGAAAGGAGTATGTTATCATATAAGGACGTTACGAATACGCGAATTCTTGAATAACCACCATTAACCAGGTGGTATAACCAGTATAGTTTGACCGGACAGGTTCCACCGCAACACCCATTTCTAGCATGAAGCACTTTTGTGCACACTTTATATGAGGGGACCATCTTAGTCCACGGGAATGGCAACGCATCTATGATTGACTTTAGATTTACCATCAGATAGACTGCAAGCTTGTTTGCTTCTCCAATGGAATAGTAGTTAAATAAAAATAATAATGAAATATTGTGACCGTGATCAAGAGCTTTCACTCTTGAGCATTTAATCATAGAAGCTAAAGGTTTAAGACATAACCGACCATCACTCCCCAGATCCGCACAGGCATGGTGCAGGTGTCGGACGGCAAGTCGCGGCCGCGGCCCGCGCGGCTGGTGCTCACGATGGACGCGGTGACGGTGCAGCGCGAGGCGCCCGTGCCCGCGCACCCGCCCCGGGACCGCTCCGTGCCGCATGCGAGGGTATGTGCTTGTTGGATTGTTTGAAATATGCAATCATCACTTTTAGGCCTCTGGTTGAAACTCGACTCGAACGGGAAGAGACGAGATTCGAATTCCAGTCAACTTTAATTTTTCAGTCAAGTGTGTATTAAAAATTAATGAGTATGAACGCTTGCTTTATAATGAAAATTTAAAACATCGCGATGGTATGTGCGCGCCGGTGAGTTCTATAAAGGGAATAAAGCCTAATCTGCTTGACAGGAAAAAGCCTATTAAACAGTATCTAGTTCATGATAATTAATATTTTCTTACTGATAGAACTTCTCTTAAAGAAGATGTTAATTATTTTACTCGGAAGTTATCAAAAATGTACATAGTGTTTCCCGATATTTACATGATTTTACTTGTCTCTAGACTATTTAAAAGTTAAAACTTAGTTAATTTTAAGTTTGTTGATCTCAAGAGTTTATCATCATAAATATAATCATCATATAAAGATGAGTATATATTGTAAGAGATATAATTCACGATTACTAACGGTATTTCTTGCTGTATTCATTCCTAATATTCTGTTTTGTTCGTACGACGTGACTTCACGCCTTCGCCACGCAGTAAATCCTATTGCCCTTTTGTATTCAAGGCGCCATATAAATATAATGAAATATTACTTTAATCCCGTCCCCATAAGAAAAATATGTTAGTAACATATTTCGTTTTTGTTGTAACCCTACAAGAAATTCGTTGATCCAGGAGCGCATGGTCCAAGTGACCCGGCAGAAAGTCGGTGGGCTTGGACTGAGCATCAAAGGCGGCTCGGAACACAAGTTGCCGATCCTCATCTCAAAAATCTACAAGGACCAAGCCGCAGACCAGACGGGACAGCTATTCGTTGGCGATGCGGTTATTAAAGGTAATGTTATCCTTATTTTTTGTCTAAATATTTAGTAGACTCATGGGTATCAACTCAAAGCCACTAAACAAACAGTACACTCAGTGAATTGTTGGTTGTAATTATAATAATTTGCCAGTAAATTAACAATCACAATGTACCGTATACAGCTATGATAAATAGTACATTGTGGCAATAGAATTAGGCATTAATTGGTTTACGATATATTACTAAACAAAAATATTTATCAGACGATTTATCTGTGTTTTATTTATAAGCGTAACCGTAACTGAATTCGTGTCTGAAAAACCAATTAGGTGATTTTTACGGTGCGACGTTTCCACGATCTTCATCAAAATAAGCTATTCATCGTCCCGTTTCGTCATCGCTTAATAGAGATAAAGCCGACGCCGCTATTCTTCCCCTTGTAAAATGAGCAAATCTGACATTTTTCTTTCATCCTTTCGACAAAGAGGCGAAGGTATTACAGCGTTGTATCGCAGGCTGCACTACTTTGTGCCGTGTTATCTGGGAAATAGGTCCCCGTATTTTCATCGGCATAAAAGCGCTCGGCGCCGGCACAGAAATGTCCATTTCCAGTCATTGTCACCGTTACTCCTGCAACAGTTTTCAATGTAGTATTGTGGGAGTGATGTTCAGTTGTTTCTTTGTGATTTGTCTTATTATTTCACGCTCTAGATGTATAGACATTTTAGATACCACCTTGCTAGAAGTGGCTTTCTTAATAAAGCTTAACTTTATCTAAAACGAAACGTTAATTAATGCTGCTCTCGTTTTTGTTGTGATAAGCAAACAACTCGCATATTGGAAATAACTATTCTAGAAGTATAAACAAGTGCAATTTCATTTCCTACGCTGTTCTGATTGTTCCACTTTTACCTGTGAAGTGGCATTACCTTCACAGATCTATCTTTTCATTTCTACAATATTAATATTGCTTTCCGTTGGAGTTGTATTGGAGCTTTATATGTTTAGATGATTTTTTTTCGTCTTGTTGCATATTATGTATGATTTATAGAACCAGTATCATGTCCATCCATCGATCAGCCTTCCGAGGTCCACTGCTGATCATAGACCTCACCTAAGCGGTATCAATCCAACTGGCCCTATGCCTTCTGAATCCAACGGCTCCCCGCTATCGTCTTCAGGAGTAGGTACTAATAAAACAATTAGAGCAATTATTGTTCTTCCCCCAAAACATAAACAAATACCCTGCTAATATTGCGATACTTAGGAAAGATAAATTGAAAAATATACGGGATTGTCATTTTCATATTGCCACGTCGGCACATTTGCTCAAATCCTTTGATACACAAAAAAACCTTCGCTAAGTTCTCATCGGCGTAACAGCAAAGTACATCGTTGTTTCTCTTGTACATTTGAAGAAGTAGTATGCAGGAGCGACGACGACAGAGCAGGAATTTAGTTATTTCAAAACTAGTTAAGAGTTCGTCTTCAGGCGCATAATACCAACTTTTAGTTGCATCTTCCGCGATGAAAGCTCTTAATATAATTAATTGGCTTTCGCTTCCACTAGTTATTATTGAAGGTTCGCTTCCAGTAACAGTTCTGTGTAATTTATTGATTTTTTTATTCAACTGTAGCGTTTTTAGTGGATTGGCTTGCATTTCGACCTAAATAGGAACGAGTGTGCGTTTGAATACAAAATAACGAAAATTGTAAAAACAAAAAATCTAAAACGCTTACAATATATATGATCATATCACTTTAACACATTCTTATATAAGTTTTGATAAACAGCATACTCAGTGTTTAATTATCCCCATATATTTTTTTTACTGTATCTCTGTTTGCATGTGTATCTTTGTGTAGGACTGACACCCAAGTCAAAGAATCACGTTAAAGAGTTATTTACGGATAGCAAAATAAAATAAATAATTACAAAAGTTTTAAAACAGTTTTGAAGTGCAAAAAGCTCAAAGTCACTTTCATGTATTGTTAAATTCTGCTGTCCAAGGACTATGACCGCGCGGGCACGCGCCGGATGTCGTTTATGGCACGTGTCTGCAACATGCAAGTAGTATCTACGAATGTGAATAGTGCGCATTTATTGAAATTCTCGGATATTATTTGTGTATTCCCTGAACATCTACAGTAAGCATCTGTCCATACTGCCCCGCTTGTCACGTTCTGCTCGTGTTTCTCGTTTTGGGCAAGATTAAGGCGTGACTGGATGAATCCATGTCATTATTTTGTGTCAGATATTTTGTGATTTGTGTATTTAATTTATTTATGAAATGTTCATTTCTTGTTTATTCATGTATATTATGTATCGTTTGCTTTAATGGCGAATAAATTAACGTGCATAAGAGTTCATCCACGCGATAGTTTTTAAATGTCGGTGTGGAAGATGAGTGAAATCTATCGATTCGTGCTTAACCTGCTCATATTGATATTCTGTTAGGTTACCTATGTTCAGCAATAATACATAATAGGTTAAAGATAATCGTTTCTCAAATAATGCAGCCGTTGTCAGTTTGAAGTTGTGTTTTTTTTTTTTTTACAAATGTTCAGAAATGTGTTAATGTTAAATAGCTGAAGTGTTTTTAATCGTAAATATTGATGGGTACGGCCTCAATTTGGAGCGAAGCCAGTTCGATACTGACTCGTACGGACTTTGAATGGGGAAAGTTTATAAGGCCGTAAAGTTATAGATACCGTTGTGAATTGGAATTCGTGTTTTGTTACATATGTATTACCTATTGTTCCCTCTATTGTTATTCCCTCCATTGGTGGTTATCTATAGATTTAACAGTCATTGTAGTTATTTTTTGGGTAAACGCTAGAAGGTTTTATTGAAGCCCTCACTCTTCGTTGTACGTGTTCATGACCGCAGTAGTTGCTTTACTTAAGAAAAAGTTGCTGCTTGTCTCCTGCTTTCATCTATACCTTTTACTACATCTAAGAGAAGACTTGTACGTATTGGTGTTATTATAGGCTGACATAACATTACCAATAGTCGCTATGAGACGCAGTTAATAATGAATACGAAATAACGGATTCAAAATTATTTCCGTACAGACGCATTATGTACAGTCAGCAGCAAATAGTTGGTGACATTCAAACTGTCTACATTGTTAGATACAACCAAAGTGCTCAATAAT
>DWNE01009315.1:0-10976 GCA_018249875.1 Cecropterus toxeus | reverse complement strand
CAAACAACGACAGGGGACTGTCCCACACACCATTAATCGATGGCGATAATGGTAGAGTGTTGTTTTGGGACTGCTATACGAATATTTTTATTTTGTTACAACCTTCAACCCTAATCAGCGTGAATGGTACTACAAATATAATGTATAAGAGAACGAAATCCTAAATATTATTATTGGAAAGCAAAATACCTACAATATACAGTCACGAGCATAAGTGCTAGACTATGGGCACGTCAGCAAAAATATCTGACATTAACTGGAAATGGAAATTATTCTGGAATTAATATCGTCACATATATGTTCTTTACTCAGAATTGTTTCATGTACATTTTCATTACATTATTTTGATGTCACTTGATTATATGTACTGCCTGTTCATTTCAGATATTTTTGCTATATTCGTATGATTTTTTTACAACTTTGTAAGAGCAAATGTAGTCAACTCACATGTAGTAATAAGTAAGCATTGTCATCTCTAACCAATTCTGAATAGATTTAGGGTTCAGCCTATAGTCAATCACAGATGTATTGCCTCTCCTGAGAATAAGGTGATCCCCTTATATGTAAGTCAGCCATTGCCCAAAATGTTCTCCATTTTTGGTCATTATCCTATTAATGTCGGTCTAGAAAACAAATTATATTCTTGAATATCTATATAACGTAAAATCTCATTTTCCTTATTCTTCTTATTTTGCCTTCCTTGCAGTATACTTTGTAAAATACTTAATAATGTTACTGCCCATTAAACACTTAATATTATATCTGAAAAAAGAATCATCTTCATTTTGCAATAAAATTACGCCATTCTTGCAAAATTGGAGGCCCGAGGTACAGGAAAAAACAAAAAATCTACATTAAATTGGGAAAATAGCCCTCTTCTATATCAACGCTTGACAATATCCCTCAGTAACTTTATCTCTCGGTGGGGGCCGTTCAAAAACAAAGGTGTTCCCTGCACATCATAAATCAGTCCCCTGTCGCCAGTCGCCCACTTTGTTCTTTTATGGAGAAAACAGGTGAATGATTCTGTATAAACTGAAGAAGAAAGGTCTTATTGTAAATGAAGGTATTTTTAAAAGAACTTGAACTTATTAATGCTTTATATTTTGACGTGACTTTATATTCTCCGTTTCATTTGAACTTTAATATAGTAGCGAAGAAATAATCAATCATCATAAACCTATGTTCCTATAGTTGCTCCAAGGCCTTTTAGAAGGACATTAGAACAAAGTCCATCAACAAAATCAATCATTGTCAATCCACTGTCACCCTTCTAGATACAGTTCTCTTAAAAGTTTTTCTATTTAATAAAAGTAACTAACAAGTTAACGTTGTTCATGTACATCTATTGCTGTCGTATGTTGGTGGTTGGTACGGCTTGTCTGGGTATCTTACCACATTCATCGAAAAATAACGCAGCAATGCTCACAACGGCCACCAACAAACATAAATGTGTTAACACAACGTTACATAAAAAAAATAATACATGTTTAATATAAGTATTGATATATTTATTAATGAACTTTTATTATATTCATTTATTAGATTATATGTAAGTAAGTAAGGAGCAAACGAGCATGTAGTTCACCTGTCGACTAGTGGTCATAGACTGCAACCAACTCTATAATTGTAGAAGTTGTTCTATCTGAAATGGAAATCAGATACCTTATCTCTCCTGAGGACTAAGATCCCTTCCAAGAAATAACAAAACTGCCTAAGACATTAAATGCAACAGTGGTACCCCCTCGTTTGATACTGGTCCTACCTCGTACACACTCATTAGACAACTACCAAGAAATAGATTTAAAAAACACCAGTCAGAAGTTTGATGAAGAGACTGAATAAACATATTCAAAAGACTCTCTCGCAATGAAACGGCGCGTTCAATTGACATCGCCGAATAAGCTAAAGTACTGAAGTATGTATCGCGAGGTATTTGAACCCAGGCCCCGATAAAAGTAATCTTGGAGAATGGCTGCACAACAAAAGTGCCCCGACAGGTGACAGATTGACAGTTTGACGGATAGGGGCGCGTCTGTCTTCATTCGTGCTTTATGTCCTTTAGGCATGTTCAGAAATATAGCGGTTGAGACGCTTCTAGTCATTTATATAATGAGCATGTTTATATTTTCCAGATATAATTATAACGCTTTACACTTAAAGCCCAAAGTTGACATTTTCCTACTCTTTCTAAAAAGAGTAGGTACTAAAATAATTTTTCATTCTTTATTTTGAATAATGGATAAAGTAAGCCTTTTCTAGCCGTTTCTATTCTTTGGAACATGATTGCCCAAGATAAGATTGCATCCCTACCAGCGTCACGGTTAAAAGTCCCATGGACACGATTAGACAGAAACCTATATTAATCATTTAGAAATCTGTCTGGCCAAAAATCGAATCACAGTGTGTGTATTGTCACTAGGATCATTAAAAATATCTTATGAAGATAATGTGTAACCGGAAATCTAGACCAGATTAGTAGATAGTCAAGTTAAAACTATCACTCTGGAGACATCACGTATATACCTTTGCCTTATAACAGCAGTTTTCCATTGTAAAGAAAGCGGTAAATAATTAGGAAGGATGAGTTGAGTTCCATAGGAATATCAAATCTTATTTGACCTTGTTTTAATTCTTTTGTTTTAATTAGGGTACATTCATATTAATAAAAGTTTTACTACTTTCAGTATGACTGAAAAAACCTCCGCATTTAAGTAACAATCGATTATCAGTCTGAAAACTCCGAACTCTTGACACGAAGATACAGATACCTCGTAAATACGAACCATTGTGCTCACGTCAAAAGAAAAATACGCACAAAGAGCAACAAACTTCAGCGATCTCCCGATATCATCTCACGGCAATGTATCAGCTTTTCCCCCTGAATAAGAGCCAATATTCCGTAATCTATCTCGATTGTGATGCAAATTGTCGCCTGCCGTATTTATCAAATTCGGAATCAGCAATACTTAGATGGTATCAGTATTGTATTGTGTTTGTACATGTTCTGTTTGAGTTTTGAATATTTCACTTCCATCGGTTGACTAAGTCAACGTGAGGCGTGTGTTTAAATTTATTCTCGTACCTCTTTCTACTTCGCACCAGTAGGAGATAACAGAACGCCTTGAGAATTTAAATTTAAAAAATGCTACTAAATATGTCAATTTAATACTATAATGTAGCAAAAATGATTCGTTTTTTTAATATATCTATATCTCATGATAAGGTAGACGGGCTACGTATTGGAAAGAAGTCGCCGGCGCCCATGGACATATAGAACACCAGAGGAGTTGCCAGCGCATCGCTGGCTTTAAATAAGAGCACTTTTTTGAAGAGCATTATGTCATAGCGCTTGGGGAATATCTCAGAAAGTAACTCATGCGACATTCGATTTACACGTTTGTGGCAAGAAAGAGCGTTGCTGTCTGTCTGAAATAACTTCAGATGTTTTTATACTACAATAATTTTGATACGTTGTTCATACTCATAAATATGTTAATAGTTCTTGCAATCGATAAGTTAACACACATTCTAAATTCTCCGACGGTTCTTAGCATTTGTAAAACATAAGATGAAGTGATATTTGTTACAAATTTTCATCTAATGAATTGGACTACTAATTGTTAGCCATAAAATAACACAATGTTGTAAAACCTTTTAAGAAAATAAAAATAAATCTTATCGCAACTTTCTCATCCAATTAGTGCTTGTCCTTCAAACTACAACAATAAACAATAAGTAACTACCAAATTTATTCATCCCATCAAATACCACGAGTCTGGAGCTTTGCCAAATTGGACAAATAATGTAATATCACATCATAGAAATAAAACAGATGGTCCATTCAATAGTGTAATTTAATCATCGTAGAATTATCGAATACTGTAATAAGGAAGGATGCCTTCATGTTAACGAACTCAGATATAAAAAAATAAAAAAAATATATCTGCTTTTAAGACTTTGAGACTAAATTGGATTATTGGATGTGAAAAATAATAATCGAAATTTCTGAAAAACCGAAATCAAAAACAAGTCAATAGAACTTTTTTAGTCAAAGTTTGAGTTAAAAGATCTAAAGCTGTATTAGCTAAAAGTATACATTTCTATATCATATATTACAAAGTCCAAAACATAAATAAATATAATATAAATAATAACTCTGACGAAACCAGAAAATAACCATCTAATTGTTGACATTAGTCCTGCGCTGAATCAAGTCAGGAGTTCTCTAACGGTCCGGCTTGATGACCACTTCACCAACGTCATAACCATTTTACGAGCGGACCTTCTGCCACTTCTACATTTTATGCCAATACTAGCTGAGCCCCGCGGTTATACCCGCATTAACTTAAAATAACATGATATGTATAATTTAAACAAGAAGCATTCCATGTTTTAAGAGAATTGATAGAAACTGTCGCAGATCGTTCGCGTATTCTTGATGTTTTAGGAATTCCTGATATTTTTTCTAAAAAGACCCATAGACATAAGCTATTTACTAATATCACTTCAAAATCGGTAAGTCACTTCAAAATCGGTCGAGTGGTTTCAGAGATAAACCAGGACAAACAGGCAGTCAGACAGACTGACATAAAAAAATTGTAATTGACTTTTTGTCATAAATATCGTATATACTTATACGTATATACGTGTTTATTTACGCCTTTAGAAATAAGTTATTTTGATGTTACAAACACACTTCAATATTGTTTATTTGTATAGATTTACGTCACAGCAAATGACGCCCGTTGCTAAATATCCTCGGTTGTCCAAACAGTATTTTGGCTGTGCTCGTAAAAATATGTTTGTGAAAGTCTGCTCCACGTGGTTCCCACTCGTAATAATCGGGCAAATAACATTTGGCAGCTGTTCACATATTTTAAAGGGCAAAGATCTTGTTTTAAACTGATTCCTTGGGCGATATTTTGATATACATCGTGTATTGGATTAGTTTGGAATGATCATTATCTAATGATCTACAAGTATTTATATGTAAGCAATATTTTTAAACAACATTCTATGTCAAAACTTTGTATGTTTTTTAATTAAAAATACAGATAACTTCATAATTTCATTCGAATGCGATCTTGTGCGCACTTTGAAATTTATGAAATATATTTTTTTACATTGCTCTTTAACATCATAGATCTATTTTTATAGTAGTTTAGTTTTATGTTTATTTCATTCATTTATCAGGTAATAGAAATGTAGTTCGACTGGGGAGGTACCAACGCCACACCTATTTCTAGCGTGAAGCAGTTCTAGCTGGAGGTGGAAGGGTGTGGTTGCCGGTTCACTTTTATATGAGGTGACCATCTCAGTCAACGGCAGTAGCAACGCACGATAGACATCATATAAAACCCCTGTTCCATATGAAGTTGCTTACAAATGTCCATGGGCGATAGTAACCACTTACCATCAGGTGGGCCGCTTGCTCCTTTGTACTTCATATTTATATAAAAAAAATCGTTGCCACTCGTGAGGACTAATATGGCCGTCTCGTATTTGCTTCAGCCGGCATCCTCAACTTTTCAATTACATGCAATAACAGCTTCACGTTAAAATAGATGTGACAGTGATAGCTCTGTGTTCCAACTACATTGGTTCTACCATCTCTCCAATTATAACTTAGTCCTACCAGCAGCAGTGCTTGTCTTCATGTACGATATCTCAATGATTTCTTCAGATTATGCAGATAGTCCGCACGTATACTTCCTCAATAAAAACGAATCCTACATCAATAGTAATAGGTGTGGTTGCCGGCTCACTTACACATGACGCGACCAACTTAGCCCTCGGGAGTAGCAACGCATCTGTGATTCAAATAGAACCGCTGTTATTTACGAAGTAGCTTACTTGCTTATAGTAGTAGATGGATGGCAGTAACTACTTACCATCAGGATTGGTCTGGACTGCATGCTCGTTTATTATAAAAAAAATGTACTGTTCTTTGAACCCTTCTCATAACCTCAGAACAAGTGGACATTCGTGTCTTATCATCTCAACGTGGTGTTATGGTCCATAAAAAGCTCACTGCCATTTCATTTGGCAAAATGCTTCTAGCCTTAGATATCGCATTTGTGTTTTAAGTTGATTTCTCATTTGTTTATGTTACAAGCGAATGATATTAATGTGATATATATGTGATCAAGAAATTTATGAGTAAGAATTAATTTTACAAATAAATAATGTTTGTCTTAACACACGTGTTAAACTAACTGTATACAAGTATGTAGGGGAGAATGGCCACGAATGGGACAATTTTATATACTGAAAGATATTGAGCAAGATATGAGGCATAATAAAAAAGTTCTGTGATTTTGTTTGTTTTGACAATCAAGTGTCATCTACGTCAATATTGTCTATAGGTCAGTGTTGCCAAAATATAAGAACGAAAATCAGCTATTCAATTCCTAGGGCGGTAAATTCAATTTGTCCCTTTCTAAACTTGTCCCATTCATAGCAATTTCCCCCTACTCAGGGCACAGGAGAGATAGCTTTCTCTCCTGTACCCTGAGTAGGTACCATGGAAAGAATGTACAATGGAAATGGGCTATAAGTGTTTATCGTTTAGCTTTTATCGTTTAGGTATAAAGAGTTTTTTATAAGATTTTCCTTCGCTAGAGCACTCTAATGTATGCACCAAAAACTTGGAGCCAAGGTGAAAATTTGGGCACAAAATAAATTAGAAAGTTGATTGAGTACCTACATTTTTGAGTAGGTACAACCATTATAAGGTAATGCGGTTCCCTTGTCCGTTCACGGGAACTTAGCACTCGGAAAGTTTTAATGCGCCACGCACACGCTCATCAACACCTTTCTAAAGTTTAACGCTAATGTGAAAGTAAATTATGTACACAGCCTTTTTATTGAAAACTAGGAAATGTTAGTCTGTAAAAATGTTTTTACAATGAATACGACGACCCTTAATAGGAATATCGTTTTAACCGCAGGTAAGTTAAACGTTAATATACGGGTGCCTACTTGTAATTTTTTATGAATAGCTTGAGAAATACTATATTTGGAACAGGGAACCTTAATAAAACCCGAGGACTCTGACTGCCGCCGTCTATGTTACTCAGACAACATCGACATCGTTGACCAAAACTCTAGAACTATTTCACCGTAAAATATTCGTGGTATTTTTACCTCTTCTGATGAAATGTGTAAATTTTTACTTTAGTCTAATTTTTCTAAGTTACTTAAAAACTAAAGGCGAAATTTGTGGCGTTATGTTCTACCACGTTCTTATAAGTATCTATCATATCAAGTTTACAAAGAAATCCATTGTCCTAATATATAATTACTCGTAAAGGACACCAGACAAAGACGCTTTACATAAACTTTTTATAAGAAAGATCTGAAAATATATATAAATAAATATGGTATTATTACTAAACCTACATAGCTTAGAGATCTTTAAAATGTTTTAAAAGGTAGGAAGTACACAAACTCTACCAACAATCACTCAACGGGAGCGGTCCTTTAAAACGAGACATATGCCCACCGGTTATATTACTGTAATAAATGTTCATATGTCATTAATAGGCTGTAGATGAAACAATTGTTTAATGACAATGTTAACCATAAAGATCATTACTTCTTCGCACAATTATAACAGAAGTACTCAAGCATGAACTATTTATTTTCAACGAGAGTATGGTAAAAATATAAACCAATAAAAGCTTTATCGAGTTAATGGATGTAAGCGATAAGCGATTACTCAAACTCAAGTTGAAATCACTATCTTATTTTTCAAGAGTCAGTTTTAACATTACATACGTCCGTCCCTTAAGTGGAATATATAGGACAGTACAAAACCATTCTATCTCCGAACACGCAATAAGTGATAAGGACCACCCAGGCTCAGTGCTTCGATGTGTTCACATCAAATAAATGCAAATAGCACTATTTTGACAATTTGAAACACATCGACGCGCCGATAAAACATAGTCTTTACGAGACAGCAAAGAAGAATTTACATCTAGCATATCAACGATCGTAGGTATGATAAATTCATGGAACAATATTTTCCGTAGTAAATTACGCTAGTGGCAAAAAACATTATTAATGCACTCCCAAAAAATGTAATAGAGAACATGCGTCGTCGACAGCCATATATCAGTAGGGCGTTGATTCAGTGGCAAATAAAAGTGTACGCCACAGGAGGCGTCGCGACAAAAATAATTTCATACATACAAACATTTTCCGATCCATTTGAGACACGTTCAACCACTTGATCGTTGTAATGTTTCGAAAACAATGTTCTTTATACATAGATCGCTTAGCTTACCTAACAAAAAATGCCTCAAAAATATTTGTATCTAAATCGGATTGTACGTGAAAAGTAACGACAGTTATTAGATAAAATTATTGCTATATTAGAATTTTTTACATTTCACATACCTATTAAGGCCCAAACTATTAAATATGATAGTTATTTTCAAGGCATTATATTTCTTCATATCGTATCTTTACAATTCTAGGTAACCAAATTTAAAACGCAAAGTGGACCCAAGTTAGTTTCCTAAAGTTGTTTTCATTACATTAATATGACTCTCACGTATCAGACATAACATAATACGTATACTAATTAGTGATCATGAAGAAATAATGATAAATTGCTTGTAAAATGTATCATACTTACAAACTTGTGGTTTGACATTTATACTGTCATGCACTTGCCATTAAAATTCTGATAGTGTGCGCGCCAATTACTCATCCATTTAAGCGACTTACAGCAAAGGCATTCATTCTTACAAGTGCATCGGAAGTCCACTCAACTTAGCTCTAAATCGGCCATTATCTCACATCGATGTTTTGTGCCAGAATTCAAACTGAGCCGATCGTCCCCTTAGTCCCCATATTTCTTGAGGGGTCACAAGGGGACCAGAACCTAAATGACTTCCACACCCCTGTCTGGAGCACGCGAAACAGGGAGGGGTCGATAGTGTCAAAAAAAGATAAAAATAATATAAATTGCGTCTTTGCAAATTCTCCCCCGAACTCTTATATTTGTTATCTGTAAACTGTTATGACGTTGAGAACATAATTTATGGAAGTACCTAAGAGACAAGTAAATCTTTATACAGTCGAAGATTTTCTCATTTACATGAATTTATGAGTAAAGTCACATTGATTTATTTGATAATTACCGAAAAGTTCTTTTCATGCGTTATTTTTAATAAAGGTCACAGCATGCATGCATGTTTGCACGTGCAACACGGATATTACATAAACCATTTATGAACACGTCACAATTTTCTTTATTCAAGCAAGGATTAAACACAGCGCAATTGCGTGAATTATAAATAAAAGAAAATAACTACCTCATAGGAAGCAAATAGTTAGCTAATATAATTTACCACTATGTTAACCGGCACTTAATCAAATGTGGGCAAATTTGCATGCAACCGTGCGATTTTAATCTATCGCCGTTTTTATTTTTAATGAAGGTATTTACAAGAATACCAGCAGTTTAATGAGTGATAAAAGTAATTAGAGGCCTTATGTTACATAAATATAAAAGATCGAATCGTGTTGACATTTAGAGAGACAATCAGATTTTATTTAATATACAGTTTTACGACGTAAAGCGTAGATTCAAATATATTAAAAATGTATTATTTTAACGAGTATCTTAAGGAGGTAGATACATTAAATAAGGATTGTGGAAATGTACTACAACATGGCTACATAAATCAGTCGGTCTGTCTGTTGCAGTTGTTTTGATTCAGCTGTTGTGAGAATTGAAACAGGACAAGAATGTTAATGTGTAAATTATTTCTGAAATATACGTACATATTGTACGTACAGATTTACACACGTACACTTAAGGAAATTGACTGAAGCAATCTCTAGTAAAATCCAAAGAACTCAACACTTTTTAATTAAGCACAATCGCACATGATGACATGATTAATATCGTTATGTTTTTCAAAAGAGATACAAAATTGCTCTTAAAAATCCACTGGGAGTTCAATACAACATGCATTGACGACTCAACTGGTGCAGCACATGTCCATAGTCTGGTGACTGCTCCCCTCAGCTGACCCATAGGTATGCCTTAACGCTAGACATAAATTAAAAAAAATATATACAGTAGCACCTCTATAAGTCGAACATCAAGGGAGACGCCAAAAAAAGAGTTTACGAGATTCGAGGGAACAAAACATTTTTTCGAGTTTTGGAGGTTTTCGACTTATCGAGGTTCGACTTAAAGAGGTTCTACTGTATACGTAATCCATCATATATAGATTACTAGCTTATTCTTACGGCTCCGCCTGCACGGGACGCGTTCACCACAGTAATGGGTATCCCATGTGTTATTCCAGGTCATAAATTATCTGTGTGTCAAAGTTCAGCGAAATCAGTGTAGGAGTTTCTGTGTAAAATAGTATCAAATACATATGTACATCCTTACAAAACCTTATGTACATCCTTACAAATCCTTATGAAAATATATTTATTTTATTGCTATACGTATACGTACCTAATAATATATTATTGGGTATTTGTATTACAATTGATGTATTCTTGACATTACTATAGAAATTATATTGCCTATATATACCTATTGAAAGACGACATCAAAATATTCTGAGGAGATCATACATATCGTGCTGTGTCTTGAAATAAAAACCAACATTTAGATTTTTCTTCTTATTGTATTTACCAAATATAGATTGAACGATTCAACTATGCAGATTACAAAAATTTAAGCGAAGAGGACATTGGAGTACATTAAAATCACATTAGTACGAAGATCTTAGAGGGGTCCGTTTATTTATGTCGGGTGGCAGAAAAAATTAAATTGTTGTAAATAGAAGATACTTAAATATTTGATATCGAATATCTCATTTGGGTAGAGCTCGAAAAAAATTAATTGTATGGAAACCATGATAAGGAAAGACACTTTTATATGAGGCGACCATCTCAGTCCTCGGGAGTAGCAACGCATCTGTGATAGACTTCAT
>DWNE01009314.1:0-10977 GCA_018249875.1 Cecropterus toxeus | reverse complement strand
AAATAATTGATTACTATTCACTTGAATGAGAACTTAAGATTAATAAGTTATATTCATTAGTAATGAGTACTACAAATAATATCTAGGTGTCAATTATAAACAACACTGCGACGGCGGTATAGATTGAATCTCTTAGCAGAAGGTAACCTAGCGGTAGTGTCGGCTGGACGTGACTTGAAGTTAATGTTAGAAAGATGAGCGTAGTTAGTTTTGTTTTGTTATTATCATTTATTTATTACTTTTCTTAGTAATCTCGACTCAGATTCAGCCGAATCGGTTGTAATAAGGCCGTTCACGGGAGTATAGTACCAAGTTAAGTTTGTAAATATATATTTTTTTATAAAAAATAATTATAATTATTTATGTAAATCTGAATAAGTTTTTATGTCTTTGCCTGTCTGCAAAAAAACCTTACTTCTACATGTATTATTATACATGTATAACCTTTATTCTACATGTATTTAATGTTACTGCTTGCTGTATATTAATATATTGTTTGTTTTATTTTAACTGCCTGATACTAAACTATCTACAAACTAACTCACATATGTGATGTTAAGTTAAATATTAAAGCTTCTTGATACGGTTAAAAGTAAAGGATTTTACAAACAGTTACTTGAACTTATAATCTTTTTACCTCTATATCTATCTTGTTATATATGTTATATATATATTTTGTTACCATTTTTAGATATTGCTCGCAACGTTTAATTCTCTGGAAGTTTCCAGTTCAGGAAATAAATAGTCTTGTGTAAATATTATACTTTCCGTGTCGATTATTATCTATGCTGACTGCATTTAATAGTTATACAATTTCCTAGAAGGATTTATTGATGTAAACAAATATCGCAATCCTTAAAAAAATATGTAATATGTATCAAAACTGCTAATTAGAATATCACAAAGTACCTATGGCCTTTATTTTGATGAATTTTATTTATTTGCAACCTTATAATAATTATGTGATAATTAGACTTACGACCTTACGTGTTTCATTTTTCTGAGTGGTTTTATATTTGCGATAACAGGACTAGATACTGTTCATAAATGATAATACCGTCAAATTTACATATAACGCAATCATCTTAGATAGTAGAATCATCATAGATCATATTCAGAGAATCCCCATTCTATATATATAGAACTAAAACTATATAGTTCGTCACTCGTTTGTTACTTCGACCTTAAAAAAAACTATAGATTATCATGCGTTACCTATGAACATTATCTGCATACAGATTACGAGTACTTATTTCAGGTTTATCAAAACAATAACTGATTACGTTTCCGCCCTCATACGTTTAAGACTTCAATTTCGGCCATACCTTGTAATACCCTCATACATTGTTTTGTGGAAGCATTATAAAGTCGTAGTAAGATTGTATGATCATTATTTACGAATAACGTGTGGCAACGTAGCTTGCGTAGCGCACCTGCTACTGATGCTACGCCGGCCGAATCGAAGTTATACGTATATAGACCGTAGAATGGATGCAATAGGATTAATACCTCTGTATGCATAATTGATGGGAAACATCTATAGAAGCTGGTAGACCTGGTTGTTGGCTTGGCGATACTTGTCTTTATTTATTTTAATACCATCTGTATACATTTTCATAACTATTAAATGTCGAACAAAGCGGAGTGCAGTGTTAGTGCGACTTAATGCGTTACTTTCATTGTGCTGTGTATTTAGTTCTAGATTGGAACTAAATACATATAGTATTTTATGCATATTTTTTGTACGAACACGATATTTCACATCTACCAGGCGTCCCGTGCCGGCTATTTTTAACTAAGAATAAATCTACAGATATCCATGGATTTAACTCCAAACTTTAGAAGAGACCTATACGACTTTTGGAAAATCTTTGAATGTGTACTTTTTAAACAACTTCCTAAAAGAAATTTCGAAGATTATTTCGCAAATATTAAATATATTGTAAAATGATATAAATAGTGTTAGATACAGAAAGATTTTACTTGCCCTAAACTTGTCGAAAACTTGCTGTAACTTGACATTAAATCCGACACAAGATAGGTGCAGACAGGCGGGCAAAAGATTTCAAAATAACCTTTACGAGGTTGGACGTATTATAATAAAATGTGTATTTTTCCACAATTTGCATATTGTTATGTGTAAAACTTGACATTTGGATATAGTCATAGCATTACTTAGTTGTTTTCACAAATCGGTGAAAGCCGGTTGCACGCACGAAAAAGTGTCACGTTCCTGAGCCTGAGCGTGCAAACGAGATCACGGAAAAATATTTGAATTAACGAGTGCAAACAAATGTTAATTTATCAAAGGTTTCCAGTTAACTTCTTCTTTGTATTATGCAAAATATTTCTGTGATAAACATTTAATTCAATTATAATAATTATGTAGTATGAAATTCTTCATCAATGTTTCTTATGTTATTACGTAAAACTATCGTCCGTAAACCATTTATACAGCCAATTCTTTTTCTCCCTCAGAGGTCCAGAATTACGTTCTAGATTAGCAATGTGATGTAGTTACAAGTTTTGGTATTTTGCAACTTAGAATCCGCACCAGTAGCGGATCTTGGGTGTTAAACTCCAAAAAATCTTAAGTATTTACGTCACTCAAATTTAACAAACAACAAATCTATAACTGTTTACTGGTCAAATTTCATAATCCTACGACGCCATCTAGTGTGTAGCAAAAACAGTATTGTCATTTGTCTCCTCCCATCAATGCCTTAATGCTTTCATGAAATAAAATGTGATCTGTTACAGTGTTGTAATTTTAATAACATGAAATAGATATTCCAACGTCATAAACTATTTCAACAAAAACATCTTTACGAATGATCTTTTTTGGATTAAATTTGCCAATCTGCAATAGTTAACTAAATGATATCAGTTATGTCATTTTTTTTTGTAAAAATGCATTTTCTTTCGTGCAATATGCCATTAACAAACTAGAATGTTAAGTAATATAATCATTCACTTTGTCGTAGAGGATAGATTTTCAATATAATAATTACACGATAAGCGCTGAGATATTCTCGGGTCAATATTGTAGGAAATGCTCAGCTCATTATGCAACTATACATATTATGTAAGCATATTTATAGCAGCTATTCATGTAAAGTACCTTACACACTATATAAGTATATATCGATTATTTTCGAAAGGAAGAGTAACTGATTCAAGCTCGTTATAAGTTTGGCGATGATTTCTCCTGCGTCGAACTATTCTCGTTCCTCTAATATATTTATGTATGTTTGTCTGTATGTGTGTCCATTTTTTATCTCGTCTTACGTCACAAACGGCTTGTCGAATTTGGACATGTGACATATCATTAGACTTTTTTTAGTTTGCAGAATGATGCTACTTAAGTTTAGAATGGGGGAGAGGGATGATTTTTTTAACTAGTAAATTGGTCATTCCAAATATATTTACATCATAATTTAATAAGGATTAAGTGAAATATAGAATAAAAACACGAAAGGCTGTCGAGTTTTTAGTTTTAATAAATTTATTTAACAGTGTTACTTGTTAAACCTTACTTTCTAATCAAATTGGAGTCCTGATTCATACCTTCTTTGTAGTAAATTTAAGTCTTTATACATGAAGCAGTCCTTATTAAAATACTACAGGAGTCTATGATACATACTAGCTTCTACAAACATGTTATCAATCCATAATTCGTCGAGACCACCCACATGAGGTATCAGCATGACGGCTGATCCATTACGGAGATCAGAGGTCGCCAGAAAAACATATGTACGTACTTGTACCGTTGTCTTCGTTTATCAAATTTAAATTTATATATTCGAAATTGATTCATATAGATCTATTTGTATGACCATACATCACTGCTACGGAAGGTGTTAAGCTATAGAGGAGAAAAGGTGATACTACTAAACTACTGAATCGTTGTACTAGGTTCATACCCTCTTACGTGCGTTCCATCGGAGATCCCGGAGTCCTCTGCAATAATCCTACATAAATTGACATCGTTTCCGCTGCGACGGATACCTTTTAAGGTTTCCCCCTTGATAACAAAGAAAAAGTTGCGATACATAGAGGACGATAAATAGATAATTTTAAATTGTATTAATCTATCAATTACTCAGTAGTGCTATTAATTGGAACTTAGTTCACGTGATATTCTCATTCATCTAATTAAGAAAACCGGTTGAATCTTGTTTAAATTCGCTATGAAGTAAAGTTTAGTTACGAAATCGCAATTGCAAAAGCGCTGCAAAAAGGACTCTGGGATCCGCAACAGATCGTAACTGTAGTCCTGAGACCGCGTTGTATCATCAGGCTCCATCCAAGTGAGCGGCTGCGCCCACCGCGAGAAGGACGACAGTATGTTTAGTCGCATATCATCATAAACACCAGATGGAGTGGAAGACTTTTACGCCCACCTGGGCGGGTCTCAACGGAGCTAAGCACTTCGAGGATTCCGATAGCGCTCTGTTGGAGATCCCAGAGTTTTCTTTGCAGCGCCGAAGACCGGGAGGGTTTTAATGAGTAAGAGTCCCACATAGCTCGGTGTCTATTCTACGGCAACCAGTACATTTTGAAGGTTTCTCCTCAAAAACAAAAAAAATGTACCACTGTAAATCATCATACAATTAGAACGGATTTCCCCAACTCCAAAATAGTTTGGTAAGTGGACACTGCCGTCACTATTGTAATATCCTTAACAATGTTTTTGAAAATTACCAACACGTGTAATTGGACCAACTAGTTATTTGATTAACAAAGCTGTGTTCAAATTAATAGTGAAATTTCCCAACATGAATCATGTGACAAGTAACAGGTTAAAGCACAAGAAACCTATAAATGTTGTTTGTTTAGAAGTGATAAATACTTCGAAATATCGTTTTCTTATATTTTTATATTGATATAATCTTTACAGGCAGCTAGCTTATTCCCGCAGCGGCGCCCTCTCCGGTCATGTTACCAAAAATATTAATGTAAAAAACGCCAAGTTCATTACTATATACTTCGCTAAATAATAAAGAGTTGAGATTCTGCTCATACTTTAGAGATAGCATTTGTGACCACCGTCGGATAGGATTTTTAATCTTGCATATATTGTCTCTATACATGTGTGAGATGAAAAAGGCGATCTGAATATTAACTTAAGTGAACAAAGAAGTCGGTTAATAAGAATGTTAAAATAGTTCGGTAAGTCCAAAAGAGCACGTCATAGCTTAGTCAGTTTTATAGTCAACTAAATATGCCTATTATGAATAGTAGTATAATAATTGATAATAGATGGTATTAATATTATTTTTAATATAAATTTATTATTAAAATATAATACGATTATATATAAACTAAAACAAAAACACATTAAATAGATCTAATAATTCTATAAATCTTATTACAAATAAATTGTCAAATAAAAGCTTTCAAAATGATATCAACTCAATGACATATCTGACATCGAATTCCATTTTTTTCTAACTATCTAGGGAAATTGAATTGAGTTTTTATTTTCTATTGATTATAACAGACTGAAAAACATTGAATTATACCGTGGTTTGAACAGGTATTTAATCCAAAGAATTCTGAAGCAAATGGAAAAGAAATTCACTCCAATAGTGCACTTTTTCATGTATTTTCCTACGTCCACAGGAAAATATTTTTAAACAGTTTTTTTTGCTAAATTAATTGGGACATACAACCGCTACAACTATTTTTCGCGTGGAGCAGTTCCTGCTTTTCGGTGAAATGACGTCATCGATGGCGGCTGGCTTAAATTTTAACGAGTTACTAAGTTTTAGTGGTTAGACTCTGGAAGCACCAGCGCCACACCGATTTCAGCCTTATAACAACAGTATTATGCGCTGCTAGTCCGCAACCCCGGATCTACAGGGAGCAAGCCGGGGCCTATGCCCCGGGCAGCAAGTTCAGAGGGCGGCAAATTCAAACCTTGCAAACTCATCACTCATTCAACTTTGATCATTGGGACGCCTAGTCAGTATGAAGTGGAATTCTTGAGACGTATACGTTTTAATGTTCAGCAATTATTAAATATTTGATGACTGAAATGATGGTAAAAAGAAATTCCAGTGAGCAGGGGCGGCATTTTTAAATTTTTGCCGCGTCTAAAAATAATTGTAGATCCGGGGAATTCTAACTTAGACTCAGGATAGCAACGCATCTGTGAGTAAACTCAGTAAGACCCTTATCTTATCTGGGATTAATTACAGATGTTCATGGACGGCAGTGGTCACTTACCATTAGATGGACTGCATTCTCGTTTGCTACTTTCATTTTCAAAAAAGACTATCTTAGGCCTCAGGAGTAGCAGACTTTATATTCTGCTTCAGACAGAACTCCTGTTCTATATTAATGGAGCTAGTTATAATTGTTTAGAGTTGGCAGTGGTTTGTTTATCTTTATATAATACCTAAAATCAAATCTTCGTTATTGTTGTCTTTATCCGAATACGGGGGACCGGATTCTAATTCAGGTATTTCTGGTGTTTTCAGGTTATATGCTTATTATAATCTAATTAACAACTTAATTTGTATTCATTTATAATCTTGGGAATAAAAAAAGAATGATTGTATTTGAATTGCCGCCAATGGATATTTCACAATTCTAGATACCTTTCAGAGAAAGATAGTCAGTCATATCCAATCTGAGATTAGTTCCTGGAATAGCAAGAGAAAACCGATATTATTGAGGGTTTTTTTCTTCTTATAGAGTAACAGGTGATACTTCGTTGCAAAGCTAGTAAACTATAAAGTCGTGTCGATTTGAGTCGTAAGATTGTAACATATCACGGTACAATGATGCAACATCAACTCGGTGGAGAGAATAACTATCCCCACACAGAAACAAAAAACAGAGTGTAAATAAGATAACACGTGAATCAAATTATTTTAAGAACTTGAATCTCGTTGTATGTTTTTTTACGGTAAGGTCTTTGACGTAAAATAACATACAACAAGATACTTTATTTTACTTTATTATTGTCTTGTTGAAATTAAACTAAATAACTTCTTAGGAGAGTCCGAATGGAGCCGTACGGAGTTCCTTCTTGTCAATTGTCACACCGCTGGGCAAGGGTCTTCTCTCAGAATGACAGAGACTTAGGCCATAGTCCACCGCGCTGGCCAAGTGCGAATTGTAGACTTCACACACCTTTGAAAACTCTTTTTTTAAAGAAAACTCTCCGGTGCTCAGTTTTCCACACAATTTTCCTTCACCCTAAAGCAGTAATACTTTTTTGTAAGATGCCCAACAATATTAGGAAAATCAGTGGTGCAATCCTGGGAATCGAATCTTGGACCCTCGCTCGAGAGGCCGAGTTTCAGCCATAAGGCTATCACTAGTCGTATTCATATACATACATATAAATAATACGGAATCAATATTTATCGAAAGCTTCAGGTCAAAGTTGCTGCAACACGGACAATATACAACACGTAGGTACTCGTATATATATATAAAAGTGTTTATATTGTTATTTAAAAACCGTGTCATATGAAGACCATGTTGTTATTGAGTGAATAAGAATTATTGTCGGTTATCTTTGTACTTTGACGAGTACTGTAAGTATATGAAATCATTAAAAGCGAACTAAACTTAAGTTTAACTTCTAAGCATAAGGAAATAAAGCATAAGGAAAATAAACCTTTTTTTTAAGTGTCCGGTGAAGCAGCTGGGTTATGCCGGACTCTTACCGGCTAAACCCCCACTGTGTTTTCTTCTCGCATCGCCAAGACCTACGTTGCGACTGCGTTGATAGCAATGTTATTAATAGCTTATTGTGTTTATCATACAGATATCGTAATTAATCTTTTTTAAATGTTATTAAATTGTAATTAAACAGGACTGTCAGTTTTCTCTCGTTCCTAATATTGAAGTAGTAAACGAGCGTTCAGCCATACTAGTGAGAGGCCACTGTCAGCCGTGGACATCTGTAATCAACCCCGGATAAAGTTAATCTGACCTGAATATCATAGATGCGTTGGCACTTTGTGGGCTAAATTGGAATATGATATATATTGTTTATATTTAAAACCCCAATTTTAAAACAGACGCATAAGACCCGCAACGGTCAAAATTTAAAGAGCCCATTTCTTAAATTCGATTTTTATGACGTTATGAACTGTATTTTAAAAACTATTTGTTAGTTTAAAGTCCTATCATTTTAGTATTTATTGTTTATATTAGATAAATATCTATCTTATAATCATAAATCAATCTTTTATCGTGAATAACTTTAACTAAAGTGTAAGTTTTCACGCGTATACATTATGTACGCGTGTGTGTTAGGAAAAGGTATAGAAAAGGAATTTGTGCGGACCTTCTTAGGCATATTTCTTTTCATTCCATTTTTTAGATGGACACCTCTGGAAAAATCCGTGTCCAAAGAATATTACCGGTATTAAGATAAAACTTTTAAGCCGGAACAATATCCTTGCCTGCTAAAGTTAAACTCTTCGTGAGTGTACTCCGAAGGCAGGTGTCACCTATTTATATATATAAATGAATCTGTATTTCCTTTGGTCATAGCATCACGCGTGAACAGCGTAAAAGATTTCACATTTTTTTTTTGTTGAGTTTGATGTTGTCAGGTTAAGGGTCTCATAGAAAAAGTGGGAAAGTAACGCGAAAAATTTAAAAAATCAACAAAACGTAACGTTATGGCGTTTGATTTTGTTGTATGTATGACTTTGACGACCCGCGTGGCCGAGCGGTTATCATACCGATCTAACGCGCACTGGGTCCCCGGCAAGACAGGCATCTGAATGATGAGTTTAGATTTCTGTTCTGGGTCTGGGTGTTTGTGTATTCGCCTTTGTGTGTCCCACGACACCACGACACCACGGCACCCACGACACAGGAGAAAATCCTAGTGTGGGGTTATGAGTGTAGAAAGCGTCCTTTTTTTGTAGAAAGCGTCCTTTTTTGATATAATTATCAGTCTTACCAATTCGAATTAAAAATTCATAGTTAAGACAGGACAAAGTCTGTCGGTAGAGCTAGCTGATAAATAGCAGCAGCGTTAAGCTCCCCAGTGCGAGGCTACACATGCTCGTGTTCGAGATTGTTTACAAGTGGATCAAGCAGGAATAACAGAATTTCCCTTTAATCTTCCACGTCCCGGAATATGCAGTATCGTAATAAATGACATACAGATATTGATTGCAAAGTTTTGTCCTATATTTAATCGTGCTACGACGAATAATCTGATTTTGAAATCAACATCGCTTGCATGTAAAAATATGAGGTAAAAAAATGTAATTAAATTCAAATAAAAAAATCAGCTTGAAGTGCTGCTGTTTGGCTTTGTACCTCACGTAAAAAAACACTAATTGATCATAGATTTAGACCAACTTCATTTCACGTTTAAATACCAACCATCAGCTTAAGTGCAAAATCTTAACCTTTTTGCTTTTTTACCAGATTGACATAGCAAACGAGTATGCAGTACATCTGATGGGGAGTAGACACTGCTGCCCATGGACGTCTGTAGGTAATTTCATGTACAAAAGGGGTTGTTTCTGAAGACGGCTCCCGAAGACTAAGACTAAGAAGATGGTCACCGTATATATAAGTAAGCCGGCAAGCATACCTCCAGTGTAACTAAAGGACTGACTCACGCTAGAAATGGGCGTGGCAGTGGTACCTCCCTCGCGGAACTACACTGGTTCTACACTTGATAAACTACCTTTTCTTCTATTATAATATAAAAAATATGACGATTACTTGAAATGATTTTTTGTTATTAAATTTTACCAAAATATAATGAGTACATTCAAGAATTTAGATGTTGTTTATTTTTACGTATTTATCGCAAACGAAACTCTTTATCTAGAGAACTATGTGCGAAATAAGGTTAAACTTTACCGTCTATAGATATAAATAACAAGATAATAAATAAAAGTAAACCGAAGAAAATTTGAATGCTACAGTGACACACATTAATTTTTAGCCAATGTTCAATATTACATGCAAAATGTTTAGATATTGATTCTGATATAAGTCCAAAAGGCATAGAGACATACCTATTGTTAATAACATTCACATATAGCAATATTTTTATTTATTCTCTCATCCACACAAAATATATATATATATATAATAAATTGATGTATATAAGACAAGATAGCAAATATGCAGACGCAGAACGGATAATTACATCGAATCGAACTTGGACCCTTCTACACTACGGATTCGTCTTGTCGTTGAAAGAATCGAACAAAGAACACTTACCAAATGTAAGAAAAACTACACATTAATAAATTATTGCTGTAAATATGTGTGACGGGAATTCCCATTCGGCAAATGTTTTTTATAAATATCTTTAGTCCAACAACAATTCCTTAACAGCCGCAAACAACGACCAATGTAATTTGTTAGAACACCATTAATGTGTAAATACAGTGAATATGACACGACCACTACGATATCATTCAATTTTACTGCTTTAGAAGCGACCTCAGATAACCCGGCGAACTATCGGGCTCCGTCTCCTAGATGTGATCCCCATACTCAAATGGAATTCACACACAGCGACCGATCAAATGATTCTTAACCCAATACTGCGTATACGTACAATGAAAACAAAAAGACACCAATAATTACTGTGAAACGCAACACGAAATATTGTTCCGAGAAAAATAACAATGAACATTTTTATCTAAAACGTATGAACGGGAGCGACTCCGTATCTACTACCAGATGACTCATAAATTAACAGAAATCAACTGCGACGGTGAAATGTGAGGCAAATTTCTCGCGAAGCAAACGATACGGCCATGTAATTATGGTGACGAGAACCTCAAGAGATCAATTGTGGTCAATAAGGGTCGATTCGGCGGGTCACGGGCGTCCTAATTGTTGTTCTTCGACGGCGACAGTCGCCGAAAACTAAGCGTAACTCGCTAAATATAATTTATTACTGTTTAGTCCGCGTTTCTCATGTTTGCGCTTAATAATTGTAGTTCCGATGCTGATAAGCATTAC
>DWNE01009313.1:0-10978 GCA_018249875.1 Cecropterus toxeus | reverse complement strand
AAGTTAGATATACCCGTTTTTTTATTGGTCGTGAAAATTCAAGTAAGATTTTTCACTCGAGTGACTCGAGTAAGACTTGAGTGAGGTATCAGAATTGCTCGAGTGACTCGAGTCACGAAATCCTACTCGAGTCGCATCACTAATACAAACATACATACATACGCTCGAAAACATGACTCTCCTTCTGATGCACTAGGGTAAAAATTTACATTTACATAAGTTGTTAATTTATGTCAAACTTCTTGAAGTAATGACCCATTACATGGATACTACAGCTTAATATACAGTAGGATTGTCATTACGGAGTCTAACTTTTTACTCACTCCATGACAGAATGAAGTGTTTTACAAAAATACTCGCCTTTATTTACTAAGCAATAAAATATCAATTAATAATGGATTTAATCGCTCGACAAATTGTTCGATAATGAGTTTGCGATGCTATTAAAACTTTCGAAAATAAATTTAACTAACGTAAATTTTGAAAGCTTTTTACGATATTCATTAAAATGATGAATTTTTCACTGAACCGTTTTAATTGGTGCACTAATGAGCGTGTATTTTGCATTTTGGAATGAGACGCTGTTTTTTGAAACCGGTATAACCCTTCGTGGTTACGAAGGTACCTTTGTCACACCGATATCTTAAAACAGCAGTGTTTTTTTATCTGATGCAGTAAACGAGCCTGCAGTTTATCTGATGATAAGTGATTACTGCCGCCCATGGACATCTGTAAGTAACTTCATATAGATCAGGGTTCTATCTGAAGTCTATTACAGATGTGTTGCTACTCCCGAGGACTGAGATGCTCGCCTCATATATAAGTGAGGTGTCAACCACACACAGAACGTAAGAACTGCTTCACGCTGGAAATAGGTGTGGCGGTGGTACCTACCCGGTCGTACGACACTGGGTCTACCACCTACAAATTAGTGTTAAATGCTAAGTTCTGGTATGATGGTATGCGGTAATCCAACGCATCTACGGCTAACATTTATCTTGCTGGGGTTGATAACAGATGTTCATGGGCGACAGTAGCCACTTACAATCAGGCTCAATGCACATTCGTTTGTTACTTCCATCATATATTATTATATTAAACTGGTAATGTTGTAAAAATATTAAGACAAAAATGTATTTTATATATATATTTAAAATGGTATATTTACTAACTTTCATATAATACCCATATTGTCGTGATAAAGAACCCCCCCCTCCCCCTTATTTTTCAGCTTATTTGCAGGAGTCGTTTCCACTGTCCACGCTCCAGGTCACTTTCCAACATGAGACGATTTTAATGATAATAATCCGTTAAGCTGTTAAGGGAGTAGCACGTATACATAAATAATTTATATTATATACATATATGCATAGGCGGGTAGAAAAAGCATATGTTTATCGACAATTTACGTTAATTGGACAGCATGTTCGATACATAGACAGTTCTATAAAAATAAAAGACAAAATACTCCATTAAAAAAATGTATCGCTTGAAAAATGCAGGCATTAAATTGATCTTTGTTTCAGAATTTAATTATTTCGAGCCGATGGTATTAATTGAAATTACGCGTGCATGCATGCATTTATTTAATCGTAGCTTGACATTTTTACAACGCTGTTGTTATAATGCATGTATTTTTATTCGAATGCGTCAGAAGAAGAATGATGTTTCGAGCGTATGTATGTATGTATGTATGTTTGTTTGTATATACATATATCCATTACTTTGGCAAGCGCTACAGCTCAAATGGCTTGCGACGTACGACATATCATTAGAATCGTTTCAGTTTTGTGAAAGTGACATAGCATAATTATATAATTTAAAAAAAATCCTGGAAATAGAGGAAAAAGTGAGGAAGGAACGTTTTTTTACTATTACGTCAATATGGGTATCAAATGAAAACTATATATTAACATCGTAAGAGTTTAATTATTTTGTACCTATGATATATTATGTGTAATACATTACATGAAACATTACTTACGTGTTCAAAAAATATCTAAGTATTTCAACCCACAAATCTACCTCAAAAATATCTATAAGAAAAAACTTCGACAGCGCGAAAACATGCCAATATCATTACCCTGATCCACGGTAATCGCTTTACGAATTCCACCAGATTTTCATGTCTCCTCCTATGAAGCAATAAAAGTCGGCGATACGGAATGTACGTGTCAAATTAATTTCGCCGTTAACAACTTTGTTACGAGCTTTATTATGCGTGGTTTTCATATGCTGTTCACTTTACCCTCATATTTTAGTGGTAGATTCCTTCGTGATTAATTCCGGTAATCTCTTCAACCTTTGTCTATTTTTGCTTTTTAAGTTCTGCTAACTTCCAGTTTAATCTTTACTGTAGTTCTGTGTAAAGGTTCTGATAAGTCTGATACTAATAAAAAGTGGTGTAATCTAGTTTTCAGTAGTAGCAATGCATCATCTTAGACAGGATTCTAATATTTGGAGTAAAGTCGATAGATGTTTTCCAGAACCGTAAATACAAGAAAAATATATCAGTTGATTTTTATATTCACAATAATTTTAGGGACAAAACATGTTTTACTTAGTGAATATTCTTAATCTTAATTATCCTTAATTCCCTACCTACCTATATTTGTAAAGTGAAACACTATTCGGCAGTGGGATATAAAGTTAAAGTTGGACAAAAGACAAAGGTATTTTTCAATAATTACAGTTTAATATACCAAACTAATTACCATTTAAACATCAAATTAAACCTATTACCACCATCACTATTACTAAGCAAAAGGTCACCCGTATAAGTATTTAAACGTAATAGTTGCGGTCCCGCGTTGGGCGCCAATTTTAGTTTCGGTCTGAAGGCCGAACCCTTTCTGAAGTAGCGTATAAAATTAGATTTATTATACAGTCGAAAAGCAAACCCTAGGTTGATATACCGTAAAATACACTAACATTATTGTGTATACACGTTGGCCAACAGAGCAGTGATACTCTGGTCGTAGAAGGGTTTTCATCTTTGTTGTGTTAAAGGGTTTGAATTGATAGCAACCGCAGATCTGTGAATCCATGTATGAATTTGGTACTTTATTAAAACTAACTCTGACAGACATAACACATGGCTTGATACTAGAATATACTAACTTATACCAAGACGCCATTTTTTTGTGTAAATATGCTAGTGATGGAAGTACTTTCAATTTAGAGGTTCACCGTGTCAATTTAGTCTTTAGGGGTACCAACGTATCTGTGATCATTTTTTTTTACATTTACAGGTGTCATTTTTTTAAATTATATAGCCTGTGTCACTGCAAACTGACACGATTCCGATAATATGTCATGTCACAATCCGACAAGCCGTGCGCGTTCCAAAAAAAATGGTACATACATACATGTATACGCTCGAAAATCATTACCCTCCTTCTGACGCAATCGGGTAAAAATTGTTAGCCAAAGGATAAGTGAAGAAATTAAATTAATCTAGATGCTTGGAGATTCGCTTAAAAGTTTTTTATGTAACGTAGATGAGTATAATTTCAGGTTTACGGCAAGTGTTATTAGTATTTACCTTCTTATTTAAATATCCTGGTTTTGATGTTGATAGTTCATATGACTGTGACATATAATGATACTTATTTGGAACAATAGTAAAGCAAAAATCAAGTTATAGGATTGTGGTCCCACGTTGGGCGCCAATCCTTCAGCATATTGTAAATGTAGTGTAAACTAAACCGCAAAGCTACATGCGGTCAGAATTACAGCATACGGGCTCGGAAATCGTGAATTGTCATTGCGGTAAATCCGAAACTCCCTTAATGGCGAAACAATTGAAATGTGCCCGTGATTTGAATGGCGCGAGTAGTGAATGCGAAATATCCACTGCAAGTACATTTAGTCGAAATGTGTTCGAAATTACGCTGATATGTCGCGAATTGAATGCTGTATTCAAACCGAAATACGGTGTACAAAGGAGTTACGAATACCGTCCAATGTTCGATTGGAAACACGAATTCCTATTTATATCTTTTAAAAGTGGTTATTATGTTGTTACATGATTCAGAGTGTAAGGTAATAAGTAATATTATTCATTGATTGTTAGATAATGTACGCAAATAGGCTCCAACTTCATGTATACAACTTTAAAAAATAGCAGGTAAATGTGATATCACACAAAAATGTGACGGCAAATTTCTTTCATATGTCGATAAAGAAGTTTCACTTAAAAACTATGCGCAATTCACACACAGCAGACGTGACACTTAATAATTACTTGACATATTCCAAACTTGTGCTTTTATACAAGTTACAACGTAAAATCGTTAGCGTCATTCAGAAAGAAGAACAGCGCTATCTAGCTGTAGCACCGACAACTGCTTTTGTAACGCATTTTCATTTCATCGAGTGTCAAATCGCAACGATTCTAAAAAAGTTTTACTACAAAAATACTGACCGAGTCAAACCGACCGAAGATATATTGCTATTCTCGAGTACTAAGATGATCGCCTTATATATAAGTGAGCCGGCATCTATAGTCTGTCGCCGAAAGGCAAGAAATTCTAAAAATACACTTGGCAGTGGTACCACCTTGCTTATCTATATAATTATGTAAAAGACAATTCCGACTCACTGACTTATATATCAACGCACAGCTAAAACTGCTGTATTTTACCTTAAAATTTGGTACAAGGGTAAGTGGATAAGAATGGATTTTAGAAATTGAACCCCTGAGGGGTTAAACAGGGGTTCAAAGCTTGTATTGTTACATAGATGTCGATGTTAAATATAGCTTTTGGTCAAACCGCAGAACGTTGTATGAAATGGGTTTGAATTAATGAAAATAATTATGTCGTTCAATTTAGATATTGTAGACAGCTTTATATTAATGAGAAATTGATTCCAAAATATGATTATGAAACATATGATGAGGTTTAAATTAGTATTAGTATTAATAAACATTTATGTACATAACTACCTTGTCAAATCGTTACTTTCTTATTTGTGGTTACAGGACTCTCAAACTGAGAAGGTTTTACGTTTTAGTCCACCACAGTTACCAAATACGTATTAATATATTTCATTAACTTTTATAAAGTGCACTCATTCTATGAGGAATCTCGTTGCCAGCAGTGGGACAAAAATGTGATGACCATAACAAATTTTATATTGTTTTAAGGAGTTATAATAGCGTGTTCCTCCATGTCTTCCTCCACCGTGAAATCACGTTAGCTTAACAAGGCAATTTTAACCGAAGCTGTATCACAAATTCCTCCCGAACTGTACAAAATATTCGCTATTGCATGAGTTAAATAAACGTTTAATAAAACACTCACACATACGCAAATCTACACTTAAACACATACAAACGCACACACACGTACCCCGCACACGCTTGCCCCCACACACGCACAAATGTAATTTAAACTGCTATTTATATACTTTTCCGTATTTATTCTGAGGCGGAACACCTTTTGCGGAGGCCGAGCGGCAATTATTATCATATACGGTTTCCAATCCATTATTCCGGTCTATTTTGATAGATCACCTAAATTAACACAACAGCGCTATCAAGCAAAAATACCTATCGTAATAATCCCCGGCGATACACATTATTTTCCCTGAGGATCTATACAAACAGAAACATATTCATTTTTCTCGTGTTAATATTAATGGTATCATTAACGTGCCCACGCGAAATCCTCTCTTATGAGTAACCTAATATGGATTAGATTCGTATGTGCCTTCGTGTAATATTATTCGGATTATGAATAGCTTTCAATAAAGAATACAGATTGATTTTGATCGCGCAGGTGTAAGGTAATTTTGGATGTATTTATCGCAAATGTAATTCGAGATATTTCTGTATTATAACATCCGTATGGCAATGACCCGCATGGCGGAGCGGTTACCATACGGGTCTGACACGCAGCGGGATCGATCCCGGGCCTGCTAGACCTGAACCCGGATCTGAAGGATGAGTTTAGATTCTGTTCTGATACCAACACGAGAGTTAAATTCTAGTGCAGGGCTATGAGTGTAGAAACTATTAATCAAGAGTGTAAAAACTATTAATCCAATATCGGTGGAATTTAGCTCACAGATAGTTATTATCGTGTTAAATGACTGAAGCGGGCGTGCCGTGCGGAAATAAGGTAGTATTTTATAAAAGTTTTAAAAATTACCTCCCTTTCTACGATAACGACAATGGCACAAACAGATCGGTGAACGCCATAAAAGAGCAGGTGGTTCTGACTGCGTAACGCTACATTACCCGCTTTGTTCTTTAGCGTTATTGTTAGGAAATATTTCCAATTTGATTCTATCGAAGGAGATAAATTTTCGTGGACGGCCGCTTGCAAATTGGAGACCTCCATTTTGCGTTACGTCAACGTAGTATCTGTTGAGTGTCTCATGTACCCTTGGGGGTCCGCTTGGACCATTTTAGGAACTACGGGTCTAGAAAATACATAAAATACTCAATATCATGGTAAACATAACTGAAACAGGCGGAACCGCGGAAATAAGTTAGCATTTTATAAAGAAATAGAACATTACTTTCCGCTTTTCTACAAAAATGGCAGTGGCACGATCAGATCGGTGAACGCCATAAAAGAGCCGGTGGTTCTGACTGCCTGACGCTACATTACCCGTTTTGTTCTTTAGCGAATTAAAAGAAATATTTCCTATTGGATTCTATAGCAGCATGCAGAAAGCAGATGAAATTTCGTGGCCCCTGCTTGCGAATTGTGGACATATTTTTTTTGCTACGCTAACTTAGAGTCCGTCAAGTATGCCATGGACCCTTGGTGGTCCGCTTGGACCACTTTGGAACTAGGGGTCTAGAAAATACATAAAATACTCAATATTGTGATAAACATGACTGAAACAGAGAGAGCGGAAATAAGTTAGTACTTTACAAAAGTTTTAAAACATTACCTTTCTGCGATAACGACAATGGCACGAACAGATTCGTGAACGCCATAAAAGAGCAGGTGATTCTGACTGCGTGTCGCTACATTACCCGCTTTGTTCTTTAGCGTTATTGTTAGGAAATATTTTTGCTATTGGTTGGGACAGATCGATTTTTTATCGTTTTACTAATATTTATTGAAGACAAATTGGCTACTTGTAAAATATTCATTACTACTATTTTTTAAACTACATGCGTAGTAGAAATAAATTATCACTGCTTTACGTTGAATGAAACATCGTGGAGCCTACACATCTGCGAGTTCTCTAAAGAAATTTCTCAAACGTGTGTAAATTCTACCAATTTGCACTTGGCCAGTGTTTTGGACTATGGCTTAAACACTCCCATTGTGGGAGAAGACCCGTACCCAGCAGAGGGACAATAAGGAGTTGGGGATGAAACCCTATCTAACGCTTTAAAAAAGCACATTAATGTAGATTACGTTGGATTTTAAGTTAAACATTATCAAAACAAACTGTACATTGAAAGAACTTGGACAAAAAAATAACAGTTAAGCGCGAATACTTTTTATTAAGGATTTCGAATTACCCGACTGCTTCATAAGGAAGGTTATGTTTTTAAAGCGTATATATTAATATATGTATGTTTGTTTGTATCCATGTCCATTTCTTTGGCACGTGCTACAGCCCCAACGGCTTGACGGATTGTGACGTATGACATATCATTAGAATCGTCTCAGTATGTTATTCCGCAATAACTCCAATATGTAGGATATATATTGAAGTTATTGCCTTTACCCCGCCAAACCAGAACACAGCCTTAACACAATACGGAAATAGCTCTAGTGACATTGACACCAAAGACGAGTTATGGTCTAAATTTAGTTTCCTGCAGTAACTTTAATGTATGTATCCTTCCATCTATTTGCGTAGGGGACCCTAAAACACCATATAAATCATCGAGGGAGGTAATTTTACCGTAAATAAAACGACGGAACAAAGTTGGGCACAGTTCTTATCTGATTCTATGTTTCCTACGAAGTTGAAAAAATGACGAAGCGCGAGTCGTACTACTAAGGGTTCCGTGGCATTTTTTTAACGATCCTTTTTGATATTTGTAGGTTTTAATATAACAGCTATAGAAGTACATTTATTGTGTCAATTTAATGTATCTACCTGTATTCGGTTTACACCGACTTCAATGTCACCAAAAAGCAAAAAAAAATATTCAAATGTATGTTGTTTTCATACATACACGGTACATAATCCCGAAGTCGGCGCTCAATATATTTTGCTAGATTGTAACGACGAATTTAGAATCTAATCTGTCATACGAGTATATATATCTATGTATTGTACATAATATTGCCAGGTGGTAGAACCCATGTACTTCGACCGGATAGTACCACTGCCACGCCTATTTCCAGCGTGAAGCAGTTCTTGCGTTCCGTTAGATGTGGTTGCCGGTTCACTTATACATGAGGCGATCATCTGAGTCCTCGGGAGTAGAATTAAACATAAATGAATACTTACATAGTATACATTTTTTCTTAACTTTAATATGCGTAAATATTTTTTCTTATTAATTTTAGTATTTGTTGTTATAGGGATCAGAGAAATTAAGTTTTAAATAAAAAAATAATAATAAGTATTTACAAGTTTATTTAAAAGATCCGAGACACAAAATAGTGAAGGCTTAGTCATAAGGTTCTACGATTTGAATACGGAACCCTAAAAAGTGTCCGCAATCGCCCGGAATAGAAGTTTGTTCGATGCTATGTCGGATTTATACTGTTTCTTGGTAGTGATTCCTATCATTCTAATGATAGTGAGTATGATGGGGCATTCGGCAAACATTTCGTTGCTTGTGTTATTTTTATGTTACATGCAATGTGTTGTTAAATTCAGATTAGGGCTAGCCATATATGTAATTGTTATGCAAACCCGCGAGGCGGAGCGGTCATCATACCGGTCTGACATGCAATAGGTTCTAAGATCGTACCCAGTCAGACAGACATCTGAATAAAAGTTTAGATTCTATTCTGGGTCTGGGTGTTTGTGTATTCGTCTTTATGTCCATGGTATCCACGACACAGGAGAGAAAATCCTAGTGTGGGGCTCAAATAGGTATATCACACTTTGCGATTGTATTTCATTTGAAAAACAGTTTTGTAGACGTTAATGCGCTTTTTTTATAAATATGAAGTAGCAAACGACCAAGCAGCCCACCTGATGGTAAGTGGTTACTGCCGTCCATGGACATTTGAAAGCGACTTCATATAGAACAGGGGTTCTATATGAAGTCTATCACAGATGCATTGCTACTCCCGAGGACTGAGATGCTCGTATAAAAGTGAGCTGGCAACCACACCCTACCACCAAAACGCAAGAACTGCTTCACGCTAGAAGTAGGTGTGGCGGTGGTACTTCCCCGGTCGAACTACATTGGTCCTACCACCTTATCGATTACTACTTTTCTAGTTCGCCTACTGACCGATCTGTGAATTGACACGGATAAATTGTTTAGTCGAGGCAACACATTAAACTATTGGTCGAAAATTATACAACAATTTAACAAAACGCGATCGATGATGTCGACAGTTTTACAACAATAAAACAAAACAAGATCAATGTTGCTTTTTGGTTTTTGAGTGAGCAACAATCTAGTTTGTCTTTTTCGTATCTACATAAATGTCCATATATTTTTAACGGACAACTAAACAGTTATTTAAATAAAATTTGTATACAACCGCTATTCATTAGATCAGTGCTTTTTAACCTGTGAGTTGACTTCCTCGGGGGGGTCACGCCTTCGTAAAGGGGTCCTGGGTGGTTACGATAGTAGGAGGTCGCGAAAGAGATCAAGAGAACAAGGTCGAGTAGAAAGAAAGAAAGAAGAGATACTAAAAGTTAAGAAGATTTTAATACACCTAAGTGTTTACCTAAAAAAATTCTATATAATAAACATACTTAAATTCCACTGTCTCTATACATAAGCTGAAAACGTTTGACATTGAATTTATAATACACTTTTCTATCCGCCATATTTTTTTTTTTTAATAATAACAACAATTATTGAGCCATATTTAACAAAATATGAATAGTAACTACGCTTGTAAGTAAATTATATATGTTTAATATACAAAATTATCATTATTAATGACAAAAAGCCCATCCGCGTGGTATTAACAAAATCAAAGTTAAATTCTCTCTCATACTCTTTTATAGCCCAATATTTTCGTTTAATTAACATTCAATTAAATCTTACCGTTCTTATGCCCATAATATCCGGTGCCGGAAGAAGAGCCGCTTCCGGTCGAGGAGCCTTGCGGCGGGCGGGCCTCGTCGTCCACCTCCAGGGGAAGCGGGTTCGAATCCATCGCGGCTAGACCAACATCACTTCACTAAGACACTACACTACACTGAGTACCTGGAAAGAGATGGGTTTCATTAAATAAAGCTGGTAAAACAATTAAAAACATTAAAACAAAATCCCAACTGCTTTAAACGTTTTTTTTAACCGACTGCGTTAAAAGGAGGGTAATGTTTTTCGAGCGTATGTATGTATGTTTTTTTGTATGTATGTCAATTTCTTTGCCACGCGCTACAGCCCAAATGGCTTGACGGATTGTGGCGTATGACATATCATTAGAATCGTCTCAGTTTGTAAAGTGACATAGGCTATATATTTGTTCAAAATGGCGCCTGTAAATAGAGGAAAAATGGGGAGGAGGAACCATTTTTTTATTATTTTGGCAATATGGGTATCAAATGGAAGCTATTTGCGGACGCCATTTTTAGAAATCATATAGGCTATGTCACTTTCCAAACTGAGACGATTCTAAGATATGTCATACGATACGATCTTTCAAGTTGTTTGGACCGTAGCGCGTCCTTGGAAGTATGCATGTCCATTTATATGCAAACAAACAGATAAATACATACAACAAACACATAAATACATACATACGGTCGGGAAAAAATGCCGGCGCAGGACGTCAGGCAGATGTGAAACATCGTGTTCGCACAAGTAATATGCATAAAAGACAACATTGCGACAGTAACCTAAATATAT